>JXSR01S000830.1:36701-46915 GCA_000969725.1 Ophiothrix spiculata | reverse complement strand
GAATTTGAGAAAAGAATCCTTTTATTGTCTTATGTTAAAAACTATATATGTACATAAACAAACTCACATAATAGGCAGGTAGATTTGATCAAATAAATAGCATGAACGTCAAGATGGATATTTTTGCAAATTTTTTCATGAAACTGGTAGTTAAGAGCGTGTACTTTAAGAATCTGAATGATGCCAACATTATACGCTTGAGCAGTTTTTGTCATAGGGGTCTTATACCCCTTTTTAGGTATACGTTCAGTGTGATAGATTTCATTTGAGTTGTAAATATTTCATGTTTGGTATCAAATTAAAGCTAATCAATCAATCAATCAATCAATCAATAATACAAGTACTTGCATAACATGCATACCCCATGAAGGAGTCTATTCGTACAGGGGACCCACAGCTTTACGTGACTGTCCGACCACGGAGAAGTAGAGTAAATTTTCTTGCCCAAGGAAACAAGGAGACGAAAACCGCCGGCCCGGGGCTCGAACCCATAATGGAAGGTATAATGCAAATGTCTTAAAACTAGGTCATTTAAATGCAATTAGAATTCAAAATGGTCGCCAAAATGACATATTTTTAATAAAAACGATCACAATAGCCTTAAAAAAATTTCAAGGAAAGATGGTATATTACTATTCACTGAAATCAAGGACCGCAAAATCACAAAAAGGGGTATTATGAGTATCCATCTTCACAAAATTTTAAAAAGGAGTATTTCACAGAATTTCGCGATCGGTCTCTGCCTGTTACATCATTCATTAATTTAGTATGAAGAAAATTTTTGAAAGATATAAAAAGAGGCATGGATAATGAGGCACATCCCAATAGTATACTAAGGAAACCCAGAGGAAGTAACGTTCTCTTTTTCAAGGACCATATTAGCAACGAAAATTGTACACAATGCCCGGCCGGTGGTACAGCAGACATGAAAAGTAATGTTGATACCTGTATGTTTTGTTCTTTTATATTAAATTATAAGAGTCATTGAAAAGGGTGTCTGAACATCTTGTCATTGAAAATCTTGACCACGGAGATTTAAGAAATGGTGGGGGGCGGCTATGTTTTACCTTAATTTTGTCATCGATTTTGCAAAAAAAAGGGGTAAAATTAATTTTGGGAAAAAATGGTTACCACTTTCTAACTTGAGTTGGAGGACCCAGATTGCCCCACACTTCCCTACTAGCTCTTAAAAATGTATATTAAAAGTTTCAAAATCTATTCTTTGGGAGGTAGTGTTTTACATTTAATATTTCGCAATATGATATTACCTGGGAATGTTTATCTAATAAATCAAGGTAACTTTAAAAGCAGATCTATTTCTTAAAAAAAAAAAAAAGGATTTGACACACTTCAGTTCTAGTGAGTTGATTGACTTACTGTTTTTCTATTCACATGGAGTAATGATATTTAGCCTTGGCCAATCACAGCCACTATATCAATACACAGTTTATATGCAAAGTCATTACACAATAGTCATTCAAAAATCCAAAGTTCCAGTGTTTTGATCAACAACACATAATGGTCAAATGATGTTTAGTGGTATTTGTTTACACACGACAGCCTCTTAACAGCTTTCAAGGTCCAATGCATCTCTAAGGTCTTGTGTACATATAGAAAGAGATTTGTTGTTGAAAGAGGCCATTGGTCAAATCAAAGACAGTCTCACTGCGTGAGAAAAACAGCATCAAATATACTGAATATTGCTTAATTAGCTTTAATTTCATATCTAACATGATAAGTTTACTGGACAAAATCAGATTTGCCATACATAAGGTGTACCGGTATGTGAAAAAAGAGAGTGGTGCTTATGAATATGAAGTCAATAACAAGAGTAATGCTCAAGCGTGGATTTTTGGCGTCATTCAGATTCTTTAAGTACGCACCCTCAACTATCATTTTCAGCTAAAAAATTGTAAGCAAACCTAACTTGATACTAAACATGATATATTACACATTGTTATGAAATTCCTGGTGAGTTGTAGGCTACGTTTGACCTTTTATGACCTTAAGTGGATTTTAAGTGACCTTAACTTGATTTTTATCCCTTTTAACCCATTTATCCATATTTTATTTAACATAATTGTGTACCGCCGCGGCAAAAGGGTCCAGTTGTCGACTCCTACATGTTGCTCATTGTAGCATATCTGATGTATACAAATACCATACATTAGATATGCTACAAGGAGCAACATGTACGAGCCGACAACTGGACCCTTTTGCCGCGGCGGTACACATATACGCTTTAATTTGACACAAATCATGGTATGTTTATACCACATATAAGATGTTCTGAAATTAGTATTTCGTATGACGTCAATAACTAAAATTTCTCAAGCGTGGATTTTAGGCATCATTTAGATTCATTAGGTACACACACTAAACTATCTATTTCAGTAATACCCAAATTGACGCCCATGCTAGGAGCTGCTAGGGATCTACATGCCTGACTATAATTCATTGACGTAAATGTGATTTGTTATGATTTGTACAACACATGTCATTACATGTGATGGATGGGTCTGTAGTTTAGGGTTAATTTTATTTCCCGAGGAAGGGGTACTCAAGTTTGGTTTTAGTACAAGTTAAAGGTGGGTCTTAACGTCATATTCTGTGTGCAGCCAAATTGTTTATCCAAATTTGGGGGTTTAAAAAGGAGATCAACATAGGCTGTAGAGCTGAATGTTCCATTTTGTTAAAAAAATCTATCTAATGCGAATCAAACATTAATGCTCCGGGTTGACACTTTTTTCTCCAATTCATTTATTTATGATGACTGCTAGAATTTACAAACTATGACAGCAATATATGTAGATTTTTGGGACCCCAAATGGCCGCAACGGTGTTGGAAACAATCAGGGGTAGAATAAACTATTCCTTACGATACCGACTGCGATAACATATACAGGCATGGATCTTCCTTCCATGGACCGACGGCTTTCATCAAAGTGCAGTATTGTATCTATTTGGCAGATTTGCGCCGTTCTTGAAAAAATGAATGGAGTATTTCTATCGAATAGGAAAATTTTGTTAAAAAAGACACAATCCACACTCACGGCTTATACGTCCTCTCCGAAGGACGAAGATATCTCATGAAATATTTATCCAACTCTAAAAACTTCAAGTAAGTAGTAGAGTAGAGACAAACATCTCAGCCCTCTCGGGAATCGAACCCGAGCCCGTTGTGTACAAGGATATATCGCTAACCACTACACGACGTCGTAGGGGTCCTGCTGAAAGTTCCGGGGAACCTAAAAGCTCCTAAAGAACTGAATCATGCTGTAACTGAGGATCTTTATAACGACTGGAGACCTTAGAAAAAGGAATAATTGACCACCAAACATACGTATCCTGGTATGTAAGTGCACTAACGGAAATCTCTTCAAAGAATATTGAAAATGTTTTGGGCAACATTATTATGGATCAGATTCCAAAAAAATAGACATGTAGTATTGCTTTACAGTGAATATTATTAGAAGATTGAACATACAAGTATACGGAATGAAAAAAAAATGCCAGAAACTGAAAACAATGATCATTAAAGAGCACAACAATAAGAGGAACAAATATCCCCTTTTCGGAAACTTTATTTTTCATAGTAGATCACAAAGGGAACTTCATTCAATGTTTTGACTGAAAAATGTTCTGTAGTGCCATTAACTGTTGTTTTTCACATAAAAACGCACTTCGAAAGGTCACGCTATAGAGTTACACTATTCGCTGATATTAAACCTAAGAGGGTGCAAGATATCCTTTCAAATATTGAGATTCTGAGTAATTTTTGTCAGTAACAAGTTTACTTTATCAGTGACAAATGACTTGCTGGACTTTTAGGTACATCTTCATTCCAGATTTGTTCTGCAACTTTCATCAATTTTGGGTATACAGATGATTGTTCATACATTAGTTGCACATATATAATTTCAGGTGCAATGTCATTAGATATTGCACCGTTTCCGGTGTACCCGAACCTTACTGTGGTGTTTAGGTAGCCTACAAAAATCTAGAAAAGATATCAATATGATTGTTCCACCATGTGTAGGTGACATTCTTAGCTATATGTGTGCCTATTTTTAAGTAGCTACCTTCATTTAATAGGAAAAAGTTATGATACAACAGGTAGAAGTTTTTTAATGACCCTCGGCAGCCTAGCATATATATTTTTTTATAACCGCCTTTTATTCAAAGTAGCAAATCCAATAAAAGTAATACATTTGCAAAGAAACCTTAGATATGACCCTATCTAATTTACTGTTTTGTTTTTCATCTAACGCAGTATGTTACGGATCAGCTAGTCAGTGACTAGATAAGAAGAATCATGCCATCCTTTGCCTAGCTATAGACAGCCAAGCTTAACCGAAATAAGTCCGAGCTTAGTATGTCAAAACTAGTCAAAAGATTGAAAGGGGTCGAATTAGTATAATGCTTATTGTTTGGTGTGCTAAATTATCCCGTTCGGATTTTTCAAAATGAATGATTACGTATCTTTTACGGAATTTGAGAAAAGAATCCTTTTTATGGTCTTATGTTAAAAACTATGTATGTACATAAACAAACTCACATAATAGGCAGGTAGATTTGATCAAATATATAGCATGAACGTCAAGTTGGATATTTTTGCAATTTTTTTCTGAAACTGGTAGTTTTAAGAGCGTGTACTTTAAGAATCTGAATGATGCCAAAATTATACGCTGGAGCAATTTTTGTCATTGGGGTCTTATACCCATTTTTAGGTATACGTTCAGTGTGATAGATCTCATTTGAGTTGTAAATTAAATAAAATTAGAAATAACTACACAAGCACTGTTTGTTTTGCACAAAAACGGGTTATTGCAACTTAAAAACAGCATCAAATATACTTAATACTGATGGCAATTAATGGAAAAATTGCTTTGCTGGTTACAACATAAGCATCCTTCCACACTTACGTCGTGAACGTATTTACAAAATGCAATTGGCATCAACAATGGAGTCTAACATTTGCTGAAATATAGAGCATCATCAAATTATCATTAAAACATGATATATTCAAAATAATCAATTGAAATGGTTCTTTGGCTACAACATTAACACTTGTAACAAAATATTGCCAATCACATGATTAAAATAAAAATATAGCCCTATGTTCTCGAAGAAAAAAGACCGTCAAATACCCCTACAACCAGGAGGAGGCGGCTATGCCTCATCGCGCCTTATATGTTACGTGACCTTCCGCCAGTATCGTCATTAACGTACTGTGGGAGAAAAGTAGTTCTCGACAGAAAAACCAAAATAAAAATGTACAGTGGAGTTGATTATCCAACTCCAACGGTTTTAGTATTTACAAACATTGTTTTGTATTATATAACCTAAACAGAACATTTGGTTTGATTTTCATTTTAACATCGAGGTCAATGGGCGGATTGATTTATTCGATATCAATTCCGCCCGCCCACCCGTCCATGCCTCCAACATACCCAGGCCATACTTGAGTAAATATGTGGATCGTCATATTAGTCAGGTTCACAATGTCTTCAGAATTTTTTTCGCTGGCCTTTTTTGGAGATTAGGTAAACTATATATTTTTGAAAAGTTTAAACATATATAAACCCAAAAACCAATGTTTCCAAAAATTCAGAATCCAATATGGCCGCCATACTGCAAATTCAAAATGGCCGCCATTTTTCCTCATTTTTGCGATATTTCTTGGCTGATAAACAACCCAGGACATAAATTGAAGTGGCTTAATATACATTTTCTTAGACACGAAAGATGTTGGAAATGCTTAAAAGTCAATCCAATATGGCTGCCACCCTCAAAATTCAAAATGGCCGCCATTTTACCTCATTTTTGCGATATATTTTTGCTAAAAAACAACCAAGAGTTACGATCTCCTTAAAAACAGTCTTACCTTCTCTGTCAGTTTCCTGAGTACAAACATTGCGACAAAATGCTGACATGTAAAAAATAATGATGAATGTCAATTAAGTCATCAATGCAGCTAAACTAGAGCATGGCATGACCAACTAGTGATGGAACAACCTTAATTCAGAACACGGCCCCAAGGCTTCAGTCTCTCCATTAAAGTGCAGATCATGGTGCAGATAGTCCTGGGAAATGGTCAGGCTCCGTCCACACGTGTCGAGGCTAGCTCTCAGCATAAATGATAATATATATTTTGTATATATACCACCATGACCGCACAGAGACACTGCTCTTTTATCCCCGTATTTAATAGTGTTTATCATGTACAAAATTATTTTTGTACAAAACCTTTACAAAGTGTTGAAGCGTGATATATATAAGACATAATCCTTAACTTTAACATATTTAACATGTCACAGTATGGAAACACTAACATTGATTCCCCTGGGGATTCCTGAAAATGGACCTGTGCTAACAAAAAAATATCATGACATTGACTGTGATAACGGTAGAACGGTTCGGACCTAGTCGAACACTTTTGCAACCAAAATAATAGGCCAACTATTGATCCTGAAATTAATCGTTGAATTGGTACATGTAATCATTGTGATTCATTTTAAGTAATGCTCAGGGGTCGCTTCAAAACTCAACCGGCGGTTTGGCCTACCGGTTCCGGGCGGTGCAACCGGAAAAACCAATAGCCAACCGCCCAGAACTGTCTAGAACCGGCAGACAACCACCGGTTGAGTTTTGAAGCCGTCCCTAAAACAGGAATCATAAACGATTTAATAACTTGTTCGATCTGCAAACAGGTCTTTAGTTGTCTGATTTTCCGGCAGTGCTAAAGATAGGCAGTTCAGTGATGCCACAAATTCTGTTGAACGATTTCGCCGCACACAGCGGCTCACACACAAACCGTAACAAAAAAAGTTTTAGAATTGCTCTTTTTTTCGTCCTGAGTGTCGCACATACTTCATCTTAGGATATGTCATTATATAGTATCTCTATCAACTAATGTGTAAGTTTCAGTTTCTAAATCCGCCCGGTATATTGCACTCCGTCAAATTCCCATTGATGAATTTCGCTGCACACACACAGAACATTAAAATGGATGTCAGGATTTGGCGATTTTAAAATTGCGATTTTGTATTTTTCTGTATAATTTCTTCGACTGAAATTAAAATATGTTATTTATCAATATTTCATAGTAATACATAGCAAGAATCAGCTCTGTATGTCAATTCGTTCTCCTGTTAGAGTAATAGTTCTAACAACCCATCATTTCCATTTTCGCGGTCGGCCAGTTTTAAAACGCCGGCACCAAACTTGGTTCAATTAACTGTGGCCAGCTAACTTCGGGATTTGTGTTTCGGGTGTTCGGAAACGAATCCGGGGGCTTGTGATTGGTCTATCGTCAATCCGAGCTAATTATCATAAAATATAGAACTTCAGAAAATTTCGGCGTTTGTTGCATCAAAATCGGATCAGGGGTTCAGAAGTTAGAGCCATGTGAAGTTTTTACCAGTATTTTTCTACCTGAAGATTGCGTCGGATTTTAATGCAACATGGTATGAAGGCAGGTCATTTCATCATTTACAATTAACAAAAGTAAAATTCCTGAATATATTTGTAATAACGCCCGGATTTGAAGAAGAGTTTTGGGTGTCTGGATAGTAGGCTGATTCACAAAAAGGGATTTCCCTAAATTGTTTATATATCTTGGGATTCCCCTAGGTCACTACAGGTCACTACAATTTCCATAATTAATGTATTGTTACAGTAGTCCCATCTCATAAAGTGTTATGTAACTAATTGAGGTTTATTATAGGCTATCCCATCGATGTCTATTGTTATCCACTGGTCAGTGACCCTGGCATAAATTAAATTTATAAGAAGGATTAAATTGATTTGTTAATGTAATTGGTCTTGCTTTTATGACACAAAATGTATATATTTTATCTGAATTTATGGTGCCGTGGTTAAAATAAAGAAATACATAAGAAATACATCATAATGCATGTCAACAATAGTGTCATTTGCGTGATACAAAAATGTATGTATCTCCTGAACGGATTGACCGATTTTCAAAATTCAAACGGTTTTTGAAAGCTAATCATAAGTTCTTTCCATCTACCACAATAAAAACATGTTTAGCTTAACTTATTTTTTTCACCTGAACTGCCTACTAAAGATGCCGAAACATCGTTGATGGAATGATTGGGTCCATTAAAGTCGGCAGGGACGAAATTGTTAGTACTAGTATTAGGGCAACTTCAGCGTAAATGATCAGAGAAGGGAACTGAAATTTTAGTCTTAGTCTCGACCATGTAGAGTTGGCTACACTTTTTTTCAGATTTGGTATAAATGATATTCTTGCTAATGCATTTAAAAGATGACGTGGGAACTAGCCAGGATCACATCTCTCTACCAGCATATTTTACAAGCCTACTGATTCATACAGATATTTGAAATATTCTTCTAGCCATCTTAAGAGTTGCAAGAATTATATCCACTATGCTCAAGACGAAGACGAAGACTTTCACAATCAATCTTATATCCATGGCCGTGTTTATTAGGACGCGAGACTATCCCGACCATATCATACTGGGTGTATCAAATCTTTGTACCCAGAGGTGTTTTATTTTCAAAAAAATATCAAAAATAGAACGAGTTTTTTGATTTGAAAGTTTTTGTTATAAGTGAGTAGCAGAATATCTCAGCTTTATAATCTGAAAGTTTCAACGCAAGTGAACACTGTTTCCAAGAGTTATAGTCATTTATTGGATGATTACAGATTTACACAAATACCATACGCACTAACCTTTGTCTACCGATGCTAATTCCTGTCACATGGTGTCCAAAAGGGGTGGTTAATGATCCCGTATATCTTCGATATTGACAACCATAAAGTGGGCTTATTTAGTACCATAGTGTAGCTATGGGTCTATTCTATCCATTCATGACAAAATAATAACAATCGATCAAATTGTTACGTATTTGTGACGTCATAAATCTGAAAATTGCGATTTTTCGAAAAAACATGTGAAAATCAAAATTTTGCCATACAAGTTCTAAATATCAGAGTTTCATGGGTGTTTTTGCTTTTACAGAATTACTATGACACTTATAACATTTCTTGTAAGTTTCAGCTCAAGTGCATTTTGATATTTTTCAAAATGACAAATTTAAAATATCCGTATTGAAAACCACAAACCTGCCCACACCTGAACTTTGACGTCTTATCTTACTCCCATCTGTTGAAGAAACATCAGAATTTTTTTCATCAGAATGACCGCAAATGGATTAATGCAGTTGTTTTTGCATTCAGCAGAAAAATAACCCAAAGGTATGATGTATCCGTCAGGAGGGTTAAATCAATGCAATGCTCAAACACACGCATTTCGACAAAAACACTATCTTTCTTTAAAAGCATGTAACTTTTGAATGCAGCATGCTATTGCCATGAAATAAAATTCTTGGATAAGTAAAAAATTCCATGAAATGTGAATATTTAAGTATTTTTATCAAACTGTATTCCCATCATTGTGAAAAATATTCCGAAAAGTATACAAGATCAGGGTACAAAGAAATTAGATACACCTTGTATCTTCAAACGCATTGAAGCCATCTGCAGAAATGGCGCTCTCACTCCCGCTAATATACATAACTTGAAATTTCAAACGCATTGATGCTTTCCTCTGCCTTCTTGTTACCAAACAAGGCTCTTAATTACCGATTTCAATAGTTTCATTAATAATATCAACTCATCCAATTCTCTACCAGAGAACACCATATTTAGTACTATTACTTTATGCAGATGCAAATGCACTGTACAGTGTGTCTCAATAAAAATTGTGCAAGTTTAAAAGCGCCCTGTGTGGCAAAACCAAAAGACTAGGGTAATATAATGGTACATCACTGTAAAGGAAAAACTCCAAGCTTTTAAATGCATTTGCAAACTAGACATATGCTTCATTAAACATGAAATTCGAAAACCCCATTTGTGCCACTTTTTCAGAAAACTGATTGAACATTGGTTTTTGATATCCAGAGCCTTTTCTGTTAATAAAACTGTTCATTTGTAGGAACAGAATGTACAAATTACTCAATATCATTAATCATGTATTGATCTTGAGCTTAAAGTGTGATAATAAGTGATAAGCTGTCCATTCATATGAGTAAGCAATTTTCAATAGGGAAGCACTAAAGATGCTTGTTCATTGGGTTTTAATATTCAGTGCCTTTTTCTGATAATAAAAATATTCATTGTTAGGAACAGAATGTACAAATTACTCAATATCATTAATCATGTA
>JXSR01S000830.1:16357-30670 GCA_000969725.1 Ophiothrix spiculata | reverse complement strand
AACTATTTATATGACACATACGTTAAAAAAGCACGAAATTTTTGGCGGGAATGGTAATTAAAAACTTCAAAGTCCATGTCTTCTTTATAAGTGTGTCTTTTCTAATGGAAAAAGACAGGGATTTTCCATGCCTTCTTCGTCATTTAAGTCCAAAGTGATTAACTTTTTGGACTGAAAATGGACTGAGATTGAGAACCAAATGCACATAAAGCGCCGGGCGTGGGAATCGAACCTGTGACCTCATTGGTGCAAGGCGTAGGAACTACCACTGCGCCAACACGCTCTTATAAGATACCCTCGTCACAATTATTGAGAATCTAAAAGCGACAAAAATATCTATAAAACTATATTTGGAAATACAACTACTACAGTTTCTGATACCGATATTTCTCCATTTTTAGTTGGCGTTAAAAGTAAACTGCTTTAATGTATGTCGGAGTGACCATCTCACTTTCAATCAGGGTTAGTTGACCTCGCAAGCGAACGCGAAGCGTGAGCCGTATAGGGCGCTCGCTTGTGAGGTCCATCTAGATGGACTAATCAGGGTAGACTCATCATTGCGTAAATTGCACAGTGGTCCTCTGGGCGAAATGACTCGAAGAGCTTTGGAGAGTAGCAACGGCAACATGAAATACTCCAAATACTTTTAACACAAACTTTTACGGTCAAGCGCTTTTAACGAAAAAAAATACAGCTCCTACATGTAATATTACATTAAAAATTGAAATTATCATTTGTAATGTTTAAAAATATTCTTATTGCCATTTTTCAAGGAGATACTGTGAGTAAAATGATAATGGCTAATGTATAATCTATATGCCAAAAATTGTTATATCGAGTCATGTATAAATTGGTAAAATCATGAGTGAACATAAATACCTCATCACGATATTCTTGAAAAACAGTATCCGCGAGACTATGTAGGCATGCATCTCAGCAGTGTTTCGACTATGAGGCCGTATGGCTCGCCATTGGTGCGGGAGCTGCGGCAAAATTGGCGCAACTATTTTTTAATAAGTGAGACGTTTGTCCTGCTTATTAAGACCATTTTCAGACTCAGCAAGTGATTTTTGCGCAAGCACCTATTAAAAGTTTGTTAAAAATTGATCGAAATGGCGCAAGCTCAAAAGCCTTAGGGGGAACATTGCATCTCAACGTAACGCGCATTTTGTTATTATTTTTTTTTGATGTTCACATTTAAATTATCAAAACAAAGGGGGAAATTTCAATTTCCTTTTCTTTCTTTCTTTTTTATTTTTTGAGGGGTCATGTACCCCCGTAACCCCTCCCCCGCTTCCATCGTCTATGTTTTTGGTGTGTCATTTGGGAGTGTCAGGTTATCGTTACACCTTTCTATGTGACGTATTAACCCCTTGCATCTGTCTTACATCTACAGAAACTGGTCGTCTTTTCTTACCACTATAAACTTTCCGTCTGGTCACTCTGTTTTCATCTGCAGTATCTCCTGTCATATCACTACTCATCTCATTACTCATCTCATAACGGCTTTTGCTTCTTCTCTTAACTGCTTTTTCCAACTCATTAATATGATCCGCTGAAATTGATCTCCTCCTTCCAGACTCGAAAAGTGAATCAAAATAAGCATCATCTCCCTTCACCTCTGTGTCTTTTCGTTTAGATGTCTTCTGTTTTCTCCTGGCTAACTTCTGCATTTCACCATCATGGTCTAATGAACTAGATCTTCTTTTTTCACCTTTATATCCCTTTCTTAGTATATTTTCATCATCATTCTTTTCACTGCCTCTTTCATCACGTGCTCTTCTTGCAACCTTTTCTAACCCTTTAATATGGTCTACTGAAATAGACCTCCTCTTCTTGTTTATATATCCCTTTCCGAGTGCATCTTCATCTTTCTGTACAACTTCTTTTCCTTCCGACGGCTTGTTTTTCCCCCTGAATAGCTTCATGAACTTCCCATCATTGTCTACCGAAATTGATCTTGATTTCTCATCTTTCTGGTCATCTATAAGAATATCTTCGCGTCTTCCTTTAGAAATCTTACTTTTCCTCTTTGAAACTTTTTGCACCCCATCAATATCTTCCATTGATATTGACCTCTTCCTGTCAAAATCATACTCACTTCTTGGATCAATTTCACCCCTCTCCATTTTACTTTTCGACCTGTGCTTTCTCCTCCTAACCTTTTCCAAGTCATCAAGATCGTCCAATGAAATCGACCTCTTTCTATCAAAATAATACCCACTTCTTGGTTCGACCGCACTCTTTTCGATTCTGCTTTTTGACCGGTGTTTTCGCTTTGCTACCTTTTCCAAATCGTTAATATCATCTAATGAAAGCGATTTCTTTCGAGGATACCTATACCTTGAAGCATCTTCATGGTTTTCTTCCTTCCTTCTATGGTGCTTGTGGTGCTTGCCATCATCATGTCTATGGTGTCGGGGATGCTCACTCTTCATTTTTCCTCTCTCATTGTTTACCTCTTTCTCCAGACCAGCTGATGTCTTTTTACTTTTAACGTCTTCGGCTGCAGTTGTTTCATGCTTATCCACATTTGAGTAATCGCTGCTCTTTTCATCTCCTTTCTCTTCTGTACTATTTTTCTTTTTTGATGTTTCTGACTCAACTTCGTTGGACGTCCTTCCAAACAATTTTGATATTGAACTCTTTTTACTTTTATCTTTCTTTTGAATTTCTTCTTCAACAATTAATTGATGCTTCGTTTCTGCAACTTGACTCTTTTTGTCGTCCTCTTTCTTACTTGCCATCTTTTTAAGCGATTTTGGCTTTTTCTTTTTCCTAAAAAGCGTAGATATCGAGCTCTTTTTCCCTTTTGGAGATAAACTTGCAGACCCTCTCCGACTTAAAGACCCTCTCTTACTACTCTTTAAAATTCCTTTTCCTGTGGTATCTACGGCATCCGCTTCCTTCGTTAAACTTGGTGATTGAAATGCTACTGCTTTCCTGACCTTAAAAACTCTTACATCCTTAGGACCATCATTGCCACCACCGCTTTCATCTGCTCCTGAAGACGACTCGGTCCACATAGCAGATTCGTCGCTGCTCCTTGGAGGTTTGTGTGGAACTGTCACGTTTGGAGAAACCGCCTTTCTTTGAACTGTTCTCTCTTTCCTTGTTAACATCATTATCTTTACCGTTTTTCCCAGCACCATAACTCGATGAAGAGGAACTGCTCTTTCTAGACAACTTTGTTATTTTCTCCGGGTTACCTGCTCCAGCTTTTACTTCATGTTCTGTAATATTTGCTTGATCGATCGGACGGAATCCCATCGTAGGTTTCTTATCATAATCGGTATTTGCGCTCTTGAGGACAGTGGCATGAGCTTTTTCTTGACTTGGATTAGTATCAGTTGAAACCTTGTCATCTCTTTCGTCGATAAGCCTTAATGTATCACCAGCCTGTAATACTGCTGAATCAAAAGTAGCGCCAGAACTACCCGAGTTATTCAAAAAGTTATTAAGGAATGATGAAAAAATACCGTCATCAGATGGGATTATACTCTCTTCTTCGTCCGTTTTTTCCGTGGTGGCAAATATACCTGGTATAATGCTTGATGTAGACACCTTTCTGGAGTTGACATCTTCATTACTTTTAATGTCATCATTGATGCCAAAGAACTTTGTCAAAAGTCCAGGAGATGGTGATATTTTTCTCTGACCATCCATCGCTTTGATAGCTTCATTATAACTTTTGATATCATCATGTTGACCGTAGCTATCGTAATGTCGACTTTCGACAGCATCATGTTGACCTTTGCTATCATAATGCTGACCTTTGACAGTATTATAGTGACCTTTTCTATCATAATTTTGACCTTTGATAGTATCATGGTGACCTTTGTCTACCGATACCTTCGGACTAGAACGAGCTGAAGACGCTTCAGTCCTCACGGAGTTGCCGAAGTTTCCAACTATTTGCGAGAACAACCCCGGCGGAGGAGCTTTCTCCTCGGTTGCTTCTACATATTGCTTGATGAGATGTCTTTTTGATTCTACGTATACTTTAAAATCAGTAATCAGTTTTAACAACACCTCGTCAACATCGGTATGTATGGCTTCTGTCTTGTTGAGGACTCGTTTAGCTCTTCCTGAGATGTCTCTAACAAGCATGCTGACATCGGTGGTTAGGCCAACTTCGCGGTTTGTTTCATACAATCTTTGATAGACTCCGAGTCTGAAAATGGAACAGTACATGAGATTAAAATATTTCAGTTGACACTTATTAAATTCTTAAAGTTAAGTAAGAGAGCATTATTATTTTCCCATAATACATTCAAAAAGGGGATGAATTGAAACTTTAATTGAATGAACGTGTCCAATTTCCTTTTTTCAGCTCCATCAAAGATCACGCCTTAAGAGGATTCAGTGCAGAGTCTTTAAGTTGAACCCAAATCAAAGTTGATATTGGATTTGCTGCCCTGTTTTGTATAATATATTGCATCGAGTACCATAATTGACATACTTTTACATATATATCCCAAAAAAGAAACATGTTTCAGCTATTAAACTGCACATGGTTAATTAAAAAGTATGAATAATATTTTGAGCTTAAAAGCTCACCGAGTTTGAAAAAAGTTAAAGCAGTTGAATTATAGTATGTACCTCGAGACGATTAGCTTCTATTAACAAGTAATGTGTAATACAACAATATAGAACTTTGGGTTTAGTGACAAATCAACATGTTTTACATCTTAAAGACCTCCTTTTCAACAAAAACTATAAATTTTACAAAATGTGTCTATCTCGCGCCAATTCCTACGCAAAATTTTAATTACATAGCCTCAAATTTGTCCAAAATTAAGCCCTTTAAGCTCTTTTTTCCAAAAATTAAGATCTTTAAGCCCTATTTTCCACAAAGAAACCGTTCTTTAAGCCCTTATTTTGGTGCTCATTCGTTTTTTAAGCCCCTATTTCGGCCCTTAGGGTCGTACACATGTACGAAAATTAAAATTGAGTACCCTCTGGGCATGATCCTCGCCTGTCGAAAGGTGGACTGGCTGCTAACTTACTTGAGTCCTTGGAGGTCATTCTTGAGGGCAAGCACGTCGGCTATTGTCACTTCTGCACTGACACTGACTTCATTTTTGGATGTGAGGTATCGATCGACTAACTTATCAATAACACGCTGAAAGAGAAAATGGGAGGTGATTAATATGATAACCCATTTTCAAAATATTATTTGCTAGACTTCCAATTGATATTCTCCGTTTTAAAGAAGCAACGATTTATTTAAAAACTCATGATAAGTTCATTTTACGTACGACAAGATGATTAGAGGTACTGCCTTTAAAATTTCAATATTCATCGCACATTGTGTTTTGCTGTAACAGATAGGGACAGTGCAGACTGCCCACCTGAAGCTTTACACTGAGCCATTTTAATAAATGAGGACATGAGGAAGAAAGAGAAGGGAAAATGTCAAAATTTTGTAGGAAAATTTAAGAAATGGGATTGAAACAGGGGAATTTACACAATTTCAGCCAAAATAAGTTTTTTATCCTTTTTGTTGTTGTTGATTTTGTTTATGTTGTTTCTTTGTTTGTTTGTTTGTTTGTTTATCAGTTTAAATCTATTGAAGTTTGTTTTGGGTCAACAAATAGGATAATTCTCCTGAAAAACTCTATGATGCGTCGGGATATCAGGAAAATTGACTCTGTCCCACCTGAAATTTTGGTTTTTCTGTCAGACCACTGCATTTGAGGATTGTTATTACTATATACAACTAAAACGGTATAATTCACTCAGTAGATGATTATGCGCATACCATTCTTCATCAATGCATAGCGATAATAGATAGCTTTAGACTGATACTTCTTACCTTCTTTTGAACTCAAGCTAATTGAAAAAAGTACGCCATATAACAGTAAAGTGAATATTTTGCCTTAGATCGGAACTTTACTGAATTACTTAAAAAGACATAACGCTGTATGACAAAAATCCAAAGTATTACGTAATATTTTTAATGAATTCAGTAATGTTGCTGGCAATGTCATCCTCAATTTTGGTTTCACAAATTCTGGTCTGGCTTCCTCGAAAATATTTTAGCATAGTAAGTTTTTAAAAAGAAAAAAAATCGCTTTTTTGGTCACAAACGTTACTTTGGAAACGCCTAAACCTTCATGTAAAACGTCATCATGGTCATGTCACCCGTTTTTAAACTAATCATAGACGATAGATCATGCCTTACATGAAAGGTTAAGAAAACTAAAGGTGTCTAATATCTTGAACGTAAATGAAATATAGACCTGATTTGGGAATTACCTTGTAGCGAGCCCTGTGCTCCGTTTTCTTTCTATAGTTCTCCTCCTCTTTACGCTCTAGCTGTAATCGTTAAGATATGAGTTAAATGTGAGATATAAGATAATAAACTACAACTTACAATTATTAGTAAGAAAGGTTTAAATTGCCTTTTGTTTGTTTGTTTTTTCTCGTCGTCGTACAGTATATTTCTTCGTCGTTATTCGTAATACCAACGTACATCCCCCGATAGAAAAGTTAGTTGGCCCAACGTTAGACAACGTTACCCGAAGTTCTTCTTTATATTAGTAATACCGACGTACATCTTCCAGCTTCTTCCATCATATATCACAACGATCAAAAACAAGTATACCAATTGATAAGATCTTTTCTTCGGCCTAGCCAAGGGAATAGAATCTTTAAATTTCTTATCCAATACACGAAAGATTGTACATCACTTTACTATCCAGGGATACTCGAAAAAATAATACTCGTCACAGCACCTACAAATTTGTCCAACATCATTTGGCGTAACATACTGATTTCCCCATACATTGTAAGGAGCGCGAAACACTAACTCACTAAAACAGAAACATATTTAACTAACCTCCTTTAGTTCGATATCTTCGGATCCTTTTTTCCGCAAACACCTTTTTGCACGAGCACTACATCTCAGCAGGAATGCTTTGATTTTCTCTATTGATGGACACAGATTGAAAGGCGGAGGGACGACATCGTCATCAAGTAGGATGCTCATCCACATTGCTGTTGAATGGAACTTCCATTCCACGTCCGCATTTTCCTAGATTTGGATAAAATGAAGCAAAAACATAGGAAAAAATGAAATCTATAGACTACAATGTAGAGTCAATTGTGGCGATGGATCATATAGGGCAATAGTAAAATTTAGCCCTTTTGCTAAATTACTTGTAAACACTGGAACTGCATATCAACTCGTGCATAAATAAAACACAAACCTACTGCATGCAGCAAGAATGGACAGTGGATACAATAATTTTGACTGCTATTCTGTTGTAACTCTCAGAGTCAGTTTCCGTTGTCATTTCAGGGGCGTCGGAACTGTGCTACAGTGCCTTATTTATTTTTTCTTCTTGTTACGAATTAGATATTTATAAATTTACTTAAATAACATATCTACATGCTTAACCAATGTGTAAATGAATACTTGATGATATAAAATACGGTTAGTTCTTCTTTTTTTTCGTTAGATGATAATTCTCTTATGTGCTTTGAATATTAAAGCATACTTATGAATGATAATCCCAAAACGCTTGAATGGCCAAGCGTTATTTTCCTTTACAAAGACATTATCCATTATTTACAACAATTATTTCAAACAATGAAAGATGAATTTGTTCAGAAACTTGCCTCCCAATATTTAAGACCTGAAGATATTTGTAAAAATAATACTAATTCTTTTGGAGGAAAACTTAGGGGATCCTGACGATAATGTCAGGTACACCCCTTAAAATAAAAACTTGTCGTGATTTGTACCTCCCTATACTGTATCTTTAAAGACAATGTCAGTTGCTGACAAGAATAATTTAAAAAAATAAAAGATGAATTTGTTCAAAAACTTTTCTCCCAATACTTTAAGGCCTGATGACATTGGAGAAAATCTTGGAAATCATGACAAGCATGCCCGGAACATTTAAAAAAAAACGTATTCATCTTTTATCGGGATAGGAGCCTACCTCGACTGTGTTGTATGCTTCACTCATCACGGCAATAAGAGCATTCAATAAGACGATCACCATCAGGATATAGAACAAGGCATACAGAAACTCGCCTGAGTCTTCAATGACCCTAGCTTGATTAGGGAGTGCTAGTGGGCTCTGGTCCTCAATTCCCATCATGGACCAGAAGAGGTATTGGGAGCTGTAGAAGAGGCTGAAAGCAAAATGATTAGGTGATAGTAGTCTTTCCATTTTCTGAAACGGATTATGTGGCATGCTTAAGGCAGGGCCGGGAGACCCACGACTGGTATCAAAGATTTTTGTACTTTAACTCACTAACTAATTGTATGAACCACACAAAAGTATTCATTCCTAGAAGCGAATTTTTATGCTAAACATGATGATGATGTCGTTTTTTGACCAAAATAGTTAACTTTGGCAGAAATTGCTAAAGCCATACGGTATTTTTGCCTTTTGCCTCAAATATTTTTAAATTTGTTTTTATGAAATTCTAAATGTTTGGGTTCTTTCAAATTTTTGACATTTTCCATGATTTTTTAAAAACAATGCAAAAATAGGTCAAAAATAAACATTTTTTACCAAAATCATGATTTTGGACCTATTATTGGCATTTTCTCAAAAATCAAGAAAAAATTTAAAAAAATGAGAAAACCCTCCCCAGACAGTTGTTTCCTGATTCCAAAAGCAAAAAGTGCAAATCTTTATGGATTGTACATTTTTGTTGGGCTTTTAAAAAAATTGGGGGCATATAATAGGGTTTGGGGCATTTTTGTACAAAAAACGAATACCATCATCATGTTCATGTTCAGCATAACAATCCGGTTCTACTAAGTTTGCTTTTATTAGAGTTAGGAACTGGTTAGGATACTAAAACAGTTTACGCCAGTTGTAAGTCTACCCCAACCTTTTGAAATTCCATATAGCTTGCCAAATCAAAGAGGATACCGAAAAGAAAGAACGTAACCAAAAAGAGATCTCGCCAATGTCCTATGTCTTTAATCTTGGGCATACCATGGTGATACATCAGCTTCATGACAGTTATAGCATTGCTCATTGACAAAAAATACACATTTCAGGGGACTCAAGCTTTCGACTTTCAATGTCCGATATTTCAAAGTTGGATGCAACCTAAAGCTAGAAAATGGAATATGGTGAAGGTTGATCATCCCAAATTGATATATTCTTCTTCCTTTATAGTACAATCCTAAGGGTAAACTGTAATTTTATGCTGCTTTCATACTCGTGTGGTTTTGTAGCTTTGTCCCAGCGTGACGTATACTTTTTGCAAAAACTTGCCGCTTCCGGTTGTCGTAGCGGCAAAGCTACACGTCGCTGAGATAATTGAGTTGAAATGAATTCAACTTTCAGAGCGACATGAAGCGGCTAATCTGCAAAGCTACAAAACTACAAAGCTACGAAAGTGTGAAACGAACCAAGCGACAGAGCTACCAAGCTGCAAAGCGACAATAAGTATGAAAGTAGCATTACTCCTTTACAAATGATTTTGATTTTAGATTAAATCGGTCGTATTTCAACATGATAGTTTCCTACTAACAAAAAATTGTCAAGAAACTGTTTGGGGATTAAACATCTAATAATCTTTTTACAATACTCTTCTTGATTTTAAATCTTACTTTGAAAATCTGTCTTCCTCACATTCAACCCCATATTAGTAATACCGACGTACATCTTCCAGCTTCTTCCATCATATATCACAACGATCAAAAACAAGTATACCAATTGATAAGATCTTTTCTTCGGAAATTGGCTGTTCTAGCAACCATTGATCCCAACGAGATTTGAAACGGTCCAACCACGTCGCTGATGACCATATACTGCAGCATGCGGAGGAGGGAGATAACTGTTGATATTGCAAACATGGTCTTGGAAATCAGTCTTGGTTCCCACCACTCCTGTCGGAGAAACTCAACATGTTTTTCGACTGTAGCGGTCAAATTCCTATCTTCAGTATCCGAACCACTACCTGCGTGTCCTTTAACTGCTCTCGCCACACGATCATGCATCTCCTGGTCGAGATCTATTGGAAAGTTTTCTTGTCCAAATGATCTGTAAAAGATCTGCAGATTGTCTTGCAGTTGATTATACGGGTCTAGATCTCTTTTACTATTGAATTTTTCTGCATGAGCGGTCTGTGAATGAATATAAAATAATATTTTTAAAAGAAATAAATTATACCTGTTTTATGAAACACTACTACAATCTCGTTTCTTAGCTGTGCTGCAGAGTTCCAGAAACACAACCTATCAGGAGTTGTTTCTAAGTCTTACACCAACCATTATTACTTGCTTTACTCTAGTGCATGATAGAGCTACTGTAACAGCCTAAGGTTATATTTTTGCAAATAAATGTTGGCTATAAGTTATCGAATGAATGAAAACTGTATAAGACTTCTTTCATTAGAACGTAAGAGCTCTTATGGTATTAATATAGACAAAATACGATTATAATACAATTCCATCGCTGTTTTTCTGGACCTTTTCGAACTTTCAACTATTGATATAAATAGTTGACAGCTATGGTGTGGCAAGGGTATTTGGTTTTATTTTGCTGTACCCCCTTTTTTAACCCATTCAGTATGCAATTACTAGTATGTCCCTTTTCACGCCACTTTTAACGCTCTGGCAATAATATGTTTTCCCTCTCCTTTTCACGTTTTTACTCTACCCCACCTCTTTTCATTCACCCTAATTTTCTCTGGGGACAAGTCTGTAAGAAAAGAAGAAGTTCGGATCATGGATCTTAAATTTACCTTTTGAAATTCCATATAGCTTGCCAAATCAAAGAGGACACCGAAAAGAAAGAACGTAACCAAAAAGAGATCTCGCCAATGTCCTATGTCTTTAATCTTGGGCATACCATGGTGATACATCAGCTTCAGCTCACGCCATGCTATGCCTTTGGAGAAAAAACATGTCAGCATCGTGAAAATTGTCTACACTGCAAAAAAGTTGGGCAAATATACATCCCTACCCACTGTTGGGCAAACTAAAAAAGCACCGTATAGATCAGACACTTTTGCCAAAATTTTGTATCGCTTTTACCCCACAGATGGCAGATGGACTCACGTTTCCGCTCAAATAGGTTTGCCCAACATTAGGGCAGGGATGTGTGCCCAACAGTGTTATTTGTGTTTTGCCCAACGTTGGTAGGGGTGTATACTTCATCAGCGTTGGGCGAAATCACCCCCAAATCGGCCAACTTTCTTGCAGTGTACATAAAAGGTCTATCATAAGCATTCAACTTAAATATTCATGAAATTACACTTAATCGTCAAACCAAGCCTGGGTTGTAGTACAAACCAAGAAAATAAACTTTGTTAAGATATCCATTGCGTAGCCGGCCATCGTATTCGGCAACATTATCCAGTGGTGTATTTATATCGTGTAAACATTGTAAAGCAACTATTGATGACCGAATCACCGGCGTATGAATATATGCATGTTTTTGGGTTATCAGTTGTATTTGGGTCATTAAACATAAACATTTTAAGACTATGGTCACAATACTTCGCTCGCTACCAGTGGTCCTTCTAGACAGACTAAACACTGTTCGTAACTATTCGCACGAAGTATTATGACCATAGATTTACATGTAGACTACAGTGACAGGTCCTTCTAGACAGACTAAACACTGAAGTATTGTGACCATAGTTTTACATGTAGACTACACTCTTAAAAAGAAAGGATCAAATTGATCCGAAAAAGTATCAAATATGAGCTTACCCTTTTCCAGATCAATTTTGATCCAAATTCTCCTCAAATTTGATCCTTTTCGGATCAAAAAAGAGTGTGTTTGATCCGAAAAGGATCAAATTTGAGGAGAATTTGGATCAAAATTGATCCGGAAAAGGGTAAGCTCATATTTGATACTTTATCGGATCAATTTGATCCTTTCTTTTTAAGAGTGTACAGTGAAAGGATCGTGTATTTTTGTTTGTTTGTTTGTTTTATTTATTTATTTATTTTTTTTGAAACACACTGAATAACTTTACGAGAATAGTCATGTTTGTTTTCGTACGTTAAACGGATGCTTAGCTATACTTCGGGACGTACTGCGACTGTTGCAAGATCATCCGCAGGAGCTTTCGATCCGGTATGGTTGTCGACATTCGCAACCAAATAATAACTCGGAATAGTCTGATTTTACTATAGCCTACGGGTATTGGTGACTTCTTCTTAAAGAATTTTGGCAGATCTTACCAATTATCCAAAACATCAGCATTGCAGTAGTTGGTGTTGCAAGCGTCAACTCATGCGTGATTGCAGGATGGGTCACAGCGTCGGCTGTTAGCAGAGCAACAAAGAACAGATCGGAAGCTAGTTTCATGACGAATTTGGTGTACCTGAGATTTAAAAAAAAAGGTATTCGTGAAAAAATAATTTCGGCCAATGTATTTTATATTTTCGTTTAAAATATTTTCAAATTATCAGATTTCAAATTATCATCTGAACAATCAATTTCACATACTGTAGGTCATAGGGCGGACCATAGGGTAAATTTGTCTTGACAAAAACTTTTTTCAATAATTTCCTGATAATTTTAAGACCAAAAGAACTATGGAACCGGTAAAACGTACCTCTTGTTAACGAAAAAATGAAAATTAGCAAAACAAGAAACGTCATTTTGATGAAAATTATCAATTTGCAATTCTACTTTTTAAAAAGTTCGTAAATTAGTCTTGAACTTCAGTGAGTAGGTTTTATTCTCAGTGATAATTTCGGTCATTTCATCAATTGTACATGTATTTAAAAAACTTACGGGCATTTCATGAAGTCATTAACTCTCTTGATGGGCAGGTACAGATATGCCAAGCATAAAAACGGAAAACCTATGGTCGTTAACATCAGATAAAAGAAATTATATGCAGAACTTTGGTCGCGAAGAAATGCCTGCTGTCCGTAGAATTTAGCTAACACCGCTTGCTGGCAATTTGGATGAGCAACAAACTGTAAGGGTGAGCAAACAAAAATAGATTATAAAAGGGAAGACGTCGCAACATTTTTGCAATGCATTGCATACAAGCTTGAGTTCAAATCCATATAAAGTTACGGTGTAAAAGTAATCAAGGTCCCCTGGGATCAAAGTCCGCCTTCCAAAGACCATAACAGAATAAAGCGTGAAACTTATGTTGCGTGAGAGTTGTTAGCCTATATTATAACTGTAATAACTGTACAAACCGGACATTTAAGATCAGGGGATTGCGATTCCAATTACACCGGGTTTAAGTCTTTGAATGACGGTTTTGTAAGTAAATCCCTGTTTAGAATGTTCATGAGGACTAAACAGGTGTCTTACTTTTTAATCGCTGTTGTTGATTTTACATAACATTATTTCAATTTTAGACCTAAACAATACCTAAATATTCTCACTTGCGGGCTCAACTTAAAATTTTACGGAGTAAAGTGTATAATTCCCGACACTAATACCAAGCTAGAGGCTAGAGAGTGTACAGAAACTTCAAAATATACCTATGTCCCTTCATAGGAGCAAATTTAATACCAATGATCATACCTCTTTCTGTTCAACGTCTATTGCCTTCGATACTTTCGGTAGTGGTCCCCTCATCGGCTGATATTCCTCGGCAGGATCGTTGGTATCGTCGTATGTAAGGATGGTTAAAATCTAGTAGTGAACGAATTTTTTAACCAAAAAGGAACTGATTGTAATCAATTGAGTTACTATATGATATATCGAGAATCGGTTGAGTTACTATATGATATATCGAGAATCGGTTGAGTTACTATATGATATATCGAGAATCGGTTGAGTTACTATATTCTATCTTTAGCAAGCTTTATTGCAGTCAGATGTCAAATGTAGAATAGTAAACAATTTAAAAGGAATAACAGCATTTAGTATGGTCATCTGACATAAGCTATATATAGTTGTCATGCGCCGTGTTCAAGATGTCAGCTGATTCTCATGGCATGCACTGATTTTGTCCCATCTGGGATTATGTTTATGTTTATGCTGTTCTATAATAGATTGAATGATAAGTGGTAACCCCAAATTTTATTAATCAAATTGAGCATTAATGATAGAAAAGAGATACATGCGGGATGGGGAAACACACAAGGGGGACTGTATCAACCCTGGCCTTCTGTCTGGTAGACCAAGGCTAATTGCATACCTCTTCAGTATTTCTCGCAAACGCTATTAATTCCGGGCTAACTTCGTTCACATTTGCTGCAAGTTCCTCATACTTTGGTCTGTGTTCTACATCAGACTGTAAAATATAAAATTTTGTATCATATTTTTACATAATTCGAAATAACTTTAAGAGTCCACCTTTAGCCAGTGTTCAATTTTCGCATTATATTGCAATACAGGACGCAAT
>JXSR01S000828.1:38910-50820 GCA_000969725.1 Ophiothrix spiculata | reverse complement strand
GCCCCCGCTGGAACTTCTGCGTGCTTTTCTTTTTCTTTAACTATTTCATCATTACAAAAATATAACTGAACAATTAGATACTTTAAATGCTCCAAACCATGGTTCGTTGAGGTAATGTAATTGTGTAAATATGATATAATATATAATCAGCGAAGAAACAATTCGGAAATGTGTTTGAAGTAGTAATCAAATGATAACAAACACATTCAAAACTTTTGCTTCCAAACGGATAACGAATACCATAATGTTTTACTATAATGGCCTTTCTCAACACTTCAATTCTATTGGTTGTATGAATGGTAATCCTTTTACCTCTTATCATGAATGTAAAGACCCAAAACTTTTAATGAGGTGCTTTGGCTTTAAAAAAAAAATCTACGGCTCTGTTCTCATTTGTACTGATAATGGGTCTCTGCGTGTAACTGAACAATAATTGCAAAAATTGAATTCAGAGGTAAAATCATCCGTTCTTTGCAAATCGGTATCTCGTGTTAAAGAACTTGATACATTCTGATTACAAATCGATGACACTGTCATTGGGTGCCAAAAATTATCAGAAACATTTTTAATTCATCGAAATCATGGGTAGGAACTTATGGCGGAGTTTAAAACACATGCACCAAGAAATCACATATCTTTAGTGACAATACGTTTTGTTTGAAAAATTGATTTGGATCTGTAACCAAATGAAATATCGTATGTAAATGTTTCATATTTCTGGTCGTGTTTTAAGCATTCTGGTACTTGAGCCAATAAGACTTGTGCCAGTGATCGACGTGGATCTGATATCCTCTATAATACAGTCAAATAATTTACGAGAAATTGTCAGTGAAATTTTCAGTTATTTTACGGATTTCTGTAAAATTCCTTGTAAAATGTGCTACAGTCAGTACATTTTCGAGGAAGTTTTAATTGAGAGTCGTAAAATAAGGAACAATTTAACAGAAAGCCATAAAGTAACGGACAACTTCTCGTATATTATGTAATTATAGAGGGTATATACCCACATTTATGTCCCTTTCTCCGTAAAGGAACAGTTTTCCGTAACTTCCTCTTGTAATTAAGTTTACAAAGTCTGTCCAAAAAAGTATTCGCTACCAGTTTATAGTTTCCTACTATATCAGAAACTATTCAATACTATGATGGACTCTGCATCCGGGCAATTAGACCGGGGGACTATTATCTCTATTACAGCGAGTCACCTTCATTAAGTTACTATAAAGTGTGCGAAGGATACGTTGTTAGGCCTATTATATTCTGCTATAAAACCGAATACAATTATCTCATGAAGTTCACTACCTGCAAACTCATTAGCTTGACCGTTACGTGTGCAGTTGGCTTGATTCACACTATCCGTTGGATCATCTCTATTTATGGAGCAGTTAAGCCCGTGAAACTTACTGGCTAACCCAATATCGCCTGTGAAGATCGGTGTGTCCATGTAAGGCCAAAGAAAAAAAGAACTCTGTCTCAGCTTCCCGCGCGCATTAGGTTAAAATTTAAAATTTTCCCGCATTTTTTTTTTTTTTTTTTTAGAAACACAACTTCGTTAAATACGAACATTTTTTTCTCGGCTGTAATTAGGTTACTCTGATCAAAAACGGCGTCAATACAACACTTTGCTTCTCTTTGTTTAACGGTGTAAAATGGCTTCCGAAATACATCCGAAAAGTCACGAATACAGGATGCATCTTATCCCCCTTTTCTTTAGAACTATGAATGAAAATGCAATCCTGAGTAACAACTGTAGGGAGAAACACCTCAAAAAAAAAAAGAAGAAACGTTGCTCTCTGAGTGCAACGCATTTGAATTTGACTAATATGACCAGTTAAGAAACAGAAGTTACTTGACTAAGAATGCATACCTGATACAATCATGATAGTTGCAAAGATTACACGTTTTCTCAACATCGTCAACATTGTAATATTGCTGGTTCATAACCTGCAAAATAATTGTAAACAGAAACGGAATTCCAAGACCAATTTCAGCAACAGTTGTGGCCCTTTCAACACTTTGACGAGACTGACGCTGATTAATGTCTCTTGGCGACGATTTTGGTGTTTCTGGTTCGTTGTTTGATGTCATTTATGGGTTTCCTTGTATAAGTTGTAATCTTGACTACAAATAGTAGAAAATTCGGTGTCAAAAGGGATGTACATAAGAAGGAAGTAAACAACATATCAAACAAAGTAACAACCCGGCAGGGAGAAAAACTCACTGTGACTGTACAAGTCTGCTATAACAGATCACACAGTGGACAAAAATCACATCATAGGATGGAAAGAAGTCCGTATATATTAATTTCTGACTTTATGATGCAATTTAAAAGGAGGACCATCACCATGAACAGAGACGATGGACAGCATTTTCTAAATCACGATTATGATGTGATTCATTTGAAAACAACCGGAAATAATACTGGCAACTCCATATCGTCGCTATAAGAGACGTTCAGTCAGGCTCATCAAAGTGTTGACAAAGGCAACACGTTTTTTGATTAGTTTAAATAAACCATTCAACCAAAACGTATGCCATTTTGAAGGTATAGTGATTGTTGTAATCATTAAAATAACTATACACTCTTAGAAAGAAAGTATCAAATATGAGACAAAAAGGATCAATTTTGATCCTTTTTTATTCTTTAAGGATCAAAGTGATCCCAAAAAAAGGATCAAACATTTTGATCCGAAAAAGGATCAAATATTTCTTATAAAAAAGACCTGCAAAAAACATCACACTGAAGTGACGCTAGCAGGGTTTGAACCCACACCGCACTCATAAGTGCTGGTAATTACGAGACCTATGCTCTAACCACTCGACCACGCCGGACTGTGTGATGATATCAACGTATTTATATATGTTACACCATTGTATACATTCCCCGCTGTGTAGTGGATATTGGGTTGTACTCAAATATGAAACAAAAGATACGTTGGATCCAAACGCGGTATAAGATATGAGCTCATCCTTTCCGTATCAAAGTAAACCAGAAATACGGATCAAAACTTTGATATTGTAATCAAAATGGATAAAAATAAAATGATCCTAAAAAAGGATCAAAAATGATCCTTGTGAATTTGATCCATTTGTATATATTGATCCGCAAAAAGATCAAAAGTGATCCTTAAAGGATCAAAATAAAATGATCCCGAAAACTACTCGTATATTTGATCCCGGCCTTCTAAGAGTGTATCAGTTTCTCTGATGTCGTTTTTTATGACTTATCTTTTACTTACGACTTCAGTTTAACATTCTTATCCAAAGGACTTTTATAGCCAATGATGTACATTATATAAGTCTTTCTTACACAGCTTGGTTTGCCTAGTACTCAGTATCTGGTCAGATTGGTCAAAGAAATACAATTGATTCAAAAGATGTCATTTGACGGCTCCTACGTATTGACGTCTTCCTTTTCCTGTCGATTTGCCAAAACTTGACATTTTCTACTGTTTTGGTAATCCTCTCTGATTTATAATCGACAATGTATAATTCAAGTGAATGGTTTTGATACGTACATGTTTGAGATGATCTTTTCGAACGGTAAATCAATCCATGTTTGTCGAAAAACACTTATCGATATGTTTCTTGCTAGGTAAATTAGCAATCCGTGCGAGCCGTCTCGCTTGAGATTTCGATTTGTTATGCAGCTTATCTTCGAAATTATTATTATTTACACGAAAGCACTTAAATTAAGGGCAGTTTGTGAACAATAGATGTTATTTTGGTAATACAATATTCCACTAAGAGCAGCCTTACTGGTCATTTTAGTCTGCAGGGGTTTAATTTAAAGCACATTATATTACAATTGTTTTTGTATTATTCAAGATTCTTACTAAGATCATAAAACGTGTATTATATCGCAAATGGCATGTCGAGACAAATGGCAACAGTTTTAAAAGTTGGCAAGAAGAACAGTGATGCATCATGCGCATAATAGTGGGTCCACGCCACTCGGTTGATTCTTGTTTTACAAAGACACCGTGATTGTCCCGAAAATTCACATTTCAAATGTGGCAATGCATTAAAAACATTAATACCATGGAATACAATGCCATTTATATCATTAAAGAAGCGTTTTAGATGTGGCTGTTTTACTTAATTTGCTAATTTAAAACTCATTGCAAAGATTTATATACCATGTTATAAGAAATGCCCGCATATCTAAATCATTTTTGAGACCCTAATTTAAGGGCAAATGATTAGATATCTGCACTTGTTTGGGAAAAAATAGATTTTGCATGAATATTTGAAAAAAAAAAACCTTTCTGAAATACAAATCTATATCAATAATAAGCCACTCAACCTATATTTTAATAACTGTAGAGATCTTTTATGTTGATGATGATCATTAAAACATTGATGTTTTGTTCTTGATGTGTCTTCAGTCAGTAAAACTAATCTGTAGGTAAAATTATTAAGCAATAACGTATTCTTTACATAAACCAGAAAAAAATATCCCTGTTCCTGACATTTTTAAAAGCATGTGGACATTTATAAGAGGAGAAGGATAATAAATAATTTTAGGATACTCGATATGAATTTGCCCCTTTTTACTGAATTTGTGATACTGTATTAATCACCCTTTAGGTATGCAGTTCATCTTTGATAAATATAACAATGAGTCTTTTTTCATAGAGTCAACTTCTAAGCTTTTCATACACTCAGAGCAAATCAATTGGTCAGTGTCCGTTCACTACAGGTGCTTTTGATGAGTAAGAGTCGTAGGGATTTATATTCAATGGGTCGTTGAAGATCTATGTTTCGTTAGCTGTTTTGTTTATACTAACATGTTGACGCGTTGAAGTATCTGGTCCTCAGTGGTTTTCATTTCACTTAACTATATCATATTTCATACATTTTCCATACAAGTAATTATAACTATTCGGATTACAAAAAATAATATGTATGCATAAGATATATGCTATATTATATAGCCATATATAAAATGCATATATAGCAATATGCTTTATTATATATGTTTAATCAGTAAATTATTTGTGCGGTTACATGAATATCACACTTTAATCTGAAATTGATACATGTTTTAATTAATCCTTTCTTCGAAACCGTAATGTTAAATCATTGAATGGGAAAGGAGTAATATATGCGAAAATGTAATAATTTAGATGAAACTGTTCTTTAAATTGAAATACATGAGAAATGAATAGAAAAAAGTATATGCATCATGGTCAACAAGCCGGTTATCATATTGTCTTCATTAATCTATCTGAATTTCGAACCCTTTCTTTTAGTTTTTGTACACAAAGACTGATACTGTATAAATGTTGTTTAATGGGAAAAGCTTTGTTTTTCTTTTTGATTTGCTATGCTAAATTGTGAACGATGAAAATGTGCATTGATTGTCAAATTAAATATATAGAGAGAGGATGTGATGTAAGGGATTATACAGAAAAAAAAATTCCGTGTAGTTATTTATCCAATGTTACAATTCGATAAAACGTTCGTAATGAATTGTGAATTGCATGACTTTACACACAGCCATTAAAGGTATTGCAACATATCGTAAATCCTTGAGTTTGAAACTATAGCTGTTTATAGTTAAGTGCCTTATTTTTTCCTTTAGCCGAGAAACAATATTCATGTTTTTGTGTCATGAATTGAAGATGTATCTTTAGCTTATTTTGCTCCAAAAACAATTTTTGTTGGTTTCAAAATGGTGACGTTAGGAGAGCTAATGAATAGCCCTGACGCACAAAGGTTTTTTTTCCCCTTTTTCCTGTAGCTCTGTATTTTAGACATAGGACTCTAGTAAATTTAACCCTTGGGTACATTTGGTCGTTCAGTAGTGACAGGATAGTGGAGGTAGCCCGTGTATAATGTTCTCTGGGAAATATTAAAGTTTTATTGACTCATAGAGAGTTACGAAAGGAAACAAATGATTACGCTTGCAAACAGGCATCGAAGAGTTGGGACGGGGGTCAAAAAAGAGGCACTGGACAGGGACCTTGAGTTGGCACCATATTGTTTCTAATGAGGAGTGTGAGTTCAGTTTGAATTTTGATAATTGAAGAATGGGTGTTTTGAGAGTTCAACATTAAACCCACGACCCATTTTGTTCTTTCTCCGATGGACAAATATGGTGTAAATGCTATGGTTAAAGCTGTATTTCTAAGGATTGTGTCGAAAAACTTACAATAATTGACGGAATCATCGATAACATCCGATACATAGACAAAAACTGTAAAAATATTTCAAGGACATGTCCAGGTTGCGTTAGTACCAATGATTAAACACCATCATCCCGAATGAACATGCGCATCATTCAATATAAAACCGGTTGAATGGAATTAGCAGGCGATTACTGGATAATAGATCTTTCAAGAGATAGGGGATTGATTACATTTACTAACCAGGTCTCAGAAACTTCTAACTGTGCATGATACTTTAAAGGCGAGTAGACGCCATCATTACATTGCAAACTGAGCTATCCAATTAGGTATTTAAATAAGTGCAAATCAGTCACAATAATATCAGAGAAGAAACATGAAAATATTTCATAAAGATATCGTTATAACTTGCATGAGTAATTCGAGTAAATGTTTTTAATTCGGCGCCACAATTACAATTCACCGATGTTACAATACTTTTGACAAATGTGTGTACAGGTATATACATTATTGGTCCCAGTGTTAAACATGTTAAACAGGTATCGTTAATGTGCTTTTGTTAGTATATATGTTTTGCAAATCGCAAACTATATCAAAATGATATATAAAGCGGTTCATTAGCAATTAATACTATAAAGTTGCCAAGTTTAAAATGTGTAGCAAGGTGTTTTTAATCTGATCAAAATTTGATCAAACGTTATTTGATACAAGCATCCATTGGCTGTTTTAATGAATTTAAAAATATAAATAAGATATTAAAATATCAAATATCAACTATTACCAGCTGATTAATTTGTCTGTTATATTAATTTCAATGATAAATGATGCTTAATAAAACTGCTTTTAATATGGCCGGGGGTTGCTTAACTTTGTGTTACGCGCCATGTGCCTCCAAAAAGACACCGTTTTTGTTTTTTGTTTTCGATCGGTCTCACTGAAAGCCACCATATTTTACCAGCTGTCACTCAATGACCTTCTACGCGTATTTTTTTTAAATCCTCACTAACAGAACGTGATACACCTTCGTCACTCAAATACCAATCATTTATCTTACTGTCAAATGTTTTTTTCCCGAAAATATTGGTCATTTTGGAAATTTCGGAAAGACCCTTCTTTTTTATGAATTTCATCAAAAGACTACCAATTTGTTGCACATTGTCACGAAAGGCCCCTTCTTTACCTACTTTTGTCACAGAAACAACAAGTTACATCCCTACAACCCCCCCCCCTACTACGTCACTTTTATATGCGAGTATAGCCGGGTTAATATGTAGATTTAAATTAATTTAGAAACATTATACCGTTAAACTAATAACACAGTGGTCTTTGTGACGTTTTAACGAGAGTAGAATTAACTTTATTAGATTTAAATTCGGTTGAATCATATAAATCTTGTGACAACCTTCTTAGGAGCAAAATTCGGATGAGTAGACAAATTTTAAGGAAACATATAGCAGATTGGTAGGTTCGATGGCTTAAAGACAGATTCCCACCATGAACGAATATGAGGTAACGGCGACCGATGTTAAACTGTGGATTGCAATTTTGAATTTACCGTCAACATTGTTTTGACTTGACTCTGACTCATTCAGTCTTTTGTTGTTTGATTCACGCCAATATTAATAATTTTCACATTCTTCATCGGATGCTGGTAATCGTGATGACGGCTCTCAGTGGCGGTGACACGCTGGGGCAGGGGGATTTTATGGAAAAATAAAATGAGAGAAAAGGGAGTGAAAGAAAAAGGAAAAATCAAAAGAAAAGAGAGAAGTCGAAACAAATTATGAAGAACGAGAGTAAAAAATCGTTGAAAAATGGAATAAGTGTATGCAATCGACTGTTGCAAAATTACAGAAATGTAGAGTATATACGGAATATCAATGTATCAACTCTAAAGAAGAACATATATATTTTGCGTGAAATTATTGGTAAAGCTCTGCCATCAAATTTTACAGCTCGTTTTTGTAATTAATACCAAGTTTGACTCTGGTTACAATACATGGATATCATTACGAAATATAACACCATTCAATATAGTATAGCCCGTAATAGCCGAATACATCAGCTCATCGAGATATCATGATACACTGCTAACCTCAAACAACTTGAGTCGATATTCTATGTTCATTTAGCGGGGTTTTGCTAAGTCTTGAAGAAAATTCTTATTATTGCCCACATTCGTCCTGTAGAAAAATGTAAAGAAAACAAACATTATCTCTGTTGGCAAGCAGAGAGTGGTGCTAACTGAATTAAAGAACATAGATCATCATAGCAAAGATGCTTATTCAGTCTCGATGTGTTACGTGTAATCCGATTAGCACCCTAACAACTGGTTCACGCTTTCTAGTTTTGAGCCATGATCGAAATGATCACCATACAAAGGTATAGCATACACCGTTGTCAGGGGATGTGCGTGAACCAGTCACTGGGGAGGTTACATAATCACTACGATACTGAATTGCTATTTTTTAAACTAAACTAGCTGCATAGAACATGGGATTGCAAAAATTCACCATGTTTCGTGAATACCAGATGATTAATGCGCCTTGGAAAATGTAGTCATTAAGAATAACTCAAATAATGAAAAATCCTCACTGTGATCAGGAAAATGGCAGGAACAAATTAATTTGGTAAGTTTTTTTTGCTAAATAGTAAAACAATGATAATGACCTTGAATGAAGAAATGTGTATCACGTTATGTATATAAGAAATGCTAAACAAGGACACCAAACAAATAATTAACGACTGGCCAAAGCAGGATGCACAATTCCCAATGGAAATTGATACAGTCTTGTTTCCCCCCGTGAGTTTTACGTTAATTTCCGTCCTGTGCTTTTATTAATTCCTTAGCTCATTGAATGCTGGTATTGTTACTATCTAATATTACCACCGTCAAGCCATTACAATTTGAATTGAAAATTTGATTGTGTATGTGTTTCTTTCTCTGTTAATACTTAAGTGACCACGGTATTTTTCCACTCGTTGGGCACAAGGGGAGTTCGTAGGGACCCCTTTCCCCTTAAAAAACGCCCTTTCCATATGGCTTTTTCGTTGAAAGTCTGGTCAATGATAAAGCATTTAAAGAAAAATCGGATTAACTGCACCAAAATGGCTGCGAAAAAAAACAATTTTTTCATGTCGCATAGAACATTTACCCGCTAAAATTTCAGAAACTTTGTACATGAACATTGCAAGTACAATTGTATAATAGAAATATATAAATGTAATTCAGTTTCGATTTAATTGGCAAAATAAAATTGAACAGCGCCCTCAAAAACTACTTTATGCTAAATAGCATGGAATTAGCGGTGTATTAATGTTGAATTTTTAATTTGCAATGTTGTTAAAGTATTCAGATGACCCTAGCTATTATTTTTCCTCACATTACTAAGTTATTGCTTTTCAAATGAAGGGTGTTCAATAAGTTCGTGGCCTTAGGTAGAATGATATGCGGTATGCAGTTTTTATCAAAATGTTATATAGATCAAGTCAATTGATGAATATTTGGAAACTTTCAAGTAAACATGTACCTTTATTATAATTTTACAGTAATTTAAAACTTTGTAAGTTAGAGGTTTCTGGAAATAATCATTAGGCAAAAAAATGTTATATTGGCGTAACGGGCCAAACAAAAATAGGGTTGATATAGGTAGGGGTGTTTTTTTTATATATTTTTTTTACCATCTACTTTTTAGTGTTAACCAACTCCATATAGATGGGCAAAATCCCCTATTAAATCATGCACCTCAACACATTTTATGCTAAAAAAATACGTAGTACTTCCAAGGTGAGAACATTTCTTGTCTTTTTCAATGAGCACTGTTGTATTATTTTTTTAAATAAAGTTTTGCTGTTTTATAGGGTCGGTCGGTTACTTTATTTTATTATTTTTTTGTTCCAAAAATAATAAAAACGTGTAGGGTCGGGGCTAATTTTAGGGGCGGTCGGGCTATGCTAATATAACAATTATTTTTTTAGGATTTGTTTTTTTGCCTTGGAAACTGAAGAAACAAGATATGTATTGGCCTTATTTTTTTTTCTCCCAAGCGCTACACCCTACGAATTTAGCACAGAAAGGATTTAAAAAAATTCACTTAAAGCATTAGAATAATTTGCCTGCAGATTCCAACAATGTCAAAGAGAAGATATTCTTGGTATCACAATTGTACCTTCAAATCTATTTTTAAGGCTTTATTGTAAACTTTAAAAACATCTTAACAATCAAGTTTTAAAATGCAGTAAAAAAAAATAAAAACATATATTTACTTGAAACTTTATAAATATTCCTCGATTAGTTGATCTATAACATAAAATTTGCATACTAATACAACTGCATAGCACATCTTTTTCAACCTCAGGCCACAAAAACATTAAACGCCCCTCGTAGAGCCAAATTCTATCAAGCTTATTCAAACACTTAATTATACAGAAGAACTGGTCAGTGCCCGCTTACTACAGGTGCTTTGAATAAAAGTACAAGTTATCAGGAATACGGAATATTCAAATGGGTCACTTGGAAGGCTTTGTGTTGTCTTAAGAAGCCTTGTTATTTATTATTTTAACACTTTTGCGCGTTCAAGTAGTCCGACAAAAGTTGTTTTCATTTCACTTATAATGTTCTAAAATATCATGCGGCTCTGACCATATGGTTTCCCGGGATGGTTTCAAATTTAGTGCAATCTCCTTATTATAAATTATTTGTCTTACAAAATATTTAAACATAAGATGTATTGTATGTTTTATAAACTCCTGAAATAAATAATGCTATAGATAATGCGGTTCTGAAATAAATGTTTTTTAGACTTAAAATTATTACATTCATTAAATAAAGCCCTTTTTGGTCTTAATCTCGATACTTCATATCAAAAGCAAATGTAAAACTATTATGAAAAACTTATTAGCCACATACATCCATAGTAAAATTGAATTAGCACAACTTTTCCAGATCTTGTACTAACACTTGACTTAAAGAGTTGGTCAGTTTTATTAAGGACCTCTAATTATTAAATTGAACCAAAGTGCAGTAAATGCATAATAAGTGTTGTTATAGTCGAGAAAGTAGAGGTCTCTTTCTAGAAATTTTTATTTGTTCTAAAATTTCAAAGAAACGTGGAATGCGTTTTGAAATTAATATATTAAGGTTGTTATTTTTACGCTAAAAGGAAGAAGGGATTAATTCAATGCATGTCTGAGAGTATTGCCATAGGAACATGATGGATAGAGAAAATACCCATACCCCACAGCAATGTTCCGTGGAGATGTGAAGAAAAAGAAGAAGTCATAACATGAATATGTTGCGATTCAATCATACGATGGTTTTGTGCAGCGACGTTGTGATAAGGGAAAACTTGGCACATGGTCGTAAGCCTAAAATCCACATTTATTTTTTTAAATTCTCCATGATGTACAGTGAATTTATGGTGCCTTAGGAAATTAGAAAATTACATAGTTATACATAGATATACATAGTTAGCTCATAGTCTAGTCTTTGCTCAATCAACAATTCCAATGTCGAACAATTCAATTAATATATTACAATTTTAAAAAGCACCACGGTAAATGTAGACATTTTTAGCTTCCTTCAAAGTGAAATTATTCATTCTGGAGTTTCACCGTGGCCTTTTTTACACAAGATACACCTCAATTGTAAAAATAATTTGGCCTTTTTTAGTGAACTGACTCTGCAACAGCCTTGTCTACCATTGATGTGTACAGCCAAACACCTCCAGTGGGTATGATACTAGACAATATACCTTTTAGTATAATTGCATAAATCTTGACT
>JXSR01S000828.1:20811-37068 GCA_000969725.1 Ophiothrix spiculata | reverse complement strand
CCAATGTCGAATAATTCAATTAATATATTACAATTTAAAAAAGCACCACGGTAAATGTAGAAATTTTTAGCTTCCTTCAAAGTGAAATTATTCATTCTGGAGTTTCACCGTGGCCTTTTTTACACAAGATACACCTCAATTGTAAACATTATTTGGCTATTTTTAGTGAACTGACTCTGCAACAGCCTTGTCTACCATTGATGTGTACAGCCAAACACCTCCAGTGGGTATGATACTAGACAATACACCTTTTAGTATAATTGCATAAATCTTGACTATGGGGAAAGCTATAGATCCTTTATGCTTAATTGTGAGACACACATAGTTTTAATGGTTTATGAATCTGACTATCCATATTATCTATGGTAAGATTCTGCAATTTGTAAATAATAATGCCCATGTTTGTTATTATGCAGATTTTATTTTGATCAGAAAGTGGAATGTGTTTCTTAATGAAAGGGGCGTCAGAACCGTGTAGGCCATGTGGGCTTTGGCCGCACCACTTTTCAGCCAGAAAAAAAAATATAACTTTCGTTTAATTTAATGTGTTTTATTATTGTTCTAGCATAACAAACCATAACATAGTACTGGACATATTCGTTTTTAGTAACGAATTGTTTACTAATTTTTGATAAATAAGGGGCCACCGGCCGCATCACTTTTATTTTCCTTCCGACGCACCTGAGTAATGAATGTTGTGAGTGAGTGTTTTGAGATGAAAATATTATTTGCACGAATTAAACTTATTTGTTTTATATACTTCATAAAGATTTTTGTCACTTGATGGATTTTCTAGGACCCAAGCATCATGAGTTAGAGTCCGCTTCAAAACTTAACTAGCGGTTGCCTGCGGTTTTATCCTAATCTGAAAAAAACACTGCGCGAGTCCGACACTTCCGCTGAACATCTAAACCTCATGCCTGACAGATTGAATTTGGCAAAAAAAATTATCATTGCTTTCGACCGCGATCGACAAGTAAAGGGAAATTAGGATATTTAAGAAAACTTTCATTAATTACTTGAAACTCACCGTCTGATTCCTTTGAGAAACAAAGCGCACGATAGAACTACACATAACAGTTTTGATTAAAGCTGATCAAATTATTTTTGCCTTATACGAAGTTACTTCATCATGTTGATAAAGCGTTGCAATCAAGTTTGATAACATGTTTCAAATATTAAATGGATTCAACTAAGGTTACACTGTTGGTTACACTGTACGGACCGTATTATTACGAAACATAACGCCATGCGATATATCATAGCTGTATTCAAACGGGTTATCACGAGCGGCAAAATAGGCTTCATCAGGTTAAGCTTAATGGACCGAGTTTATGTGACTGGTATGGTAGCATGATATAATACTATAGAGTGTAGACTCTTCACCTCTTTGCAAAATAATCTTACCAATTTGATAGGCTTATATATAATTTTCTTCAGGAGTCCATATCGCTGAACAAATTTTGTTTCATCACCCTCCGGCAAGCGGTGTAATATTAACAGCCTTTGGATGCCTGTTGTCTATCCTTAAATGGGTAGATCTTGCCCAGATCCTACTACTGATCTACCTAGGCCTACCCTCTTGTCAGTGACCAATAAAATCCACAGATCTACCCAGTACAGTGACTAAGCAACGAGCGAAGCGGCGACACCAGCCGAGTAGCCATTGAGCTGGACTGAATTTGTGATAGTGGTTTGGGTATGTCTATTATCAACGCTCTGGTCAAGAGTTATAAATGGGCTGTGTAGCTATATTACTTTAATATATGTTCATACTTTGAATTTTATTGGAATGGAAAGTAAAAGAAATAAGAAACCCTGAAATTATATTGCAACTGTGGAGGTAGCTTAATGCTTTAAAATTCTTTAAATGTTTAAGTTTCCTCATATGTGATGACTCACCCCGAAAAGGGGGACTTTGCGACTGAACACTTTTCAAGATAATGGTGAAAATAGGCAGCAAAAAATAAAGAAAATAATAAGAATTTCCAGCAGATTTTATGTTGTAAAATGTGGTCGCCTTGATCAATTTCAACAAGTAAGGTGTCATTTTAAAGCTTAGAAAATGCTGCAACAGATGAAATGAAAAAATCAAAATTGATAACATCTTCAAAGTCCCCCCTTTCGGGTAAGCCATCACATATATGGTTCTTTTGAATTCATCGACCTATAAAGCTGGTGAGGTTGGTTTTCACAGTCAAAACACAGAAAGCCATTGGAAAACCTAAATATAGGCCTATTGGAAACATTTTATTTTGAATCGTGTCAATGCATACACAAAATTATACGCAACGGAAGCGATGAAACAAAACAAATCAAATCAGGTGTAATAAGAAATAAATATAATGACCAATGATTTTTGACGACTGAAGTCACATTTATCGTGCTCTCGGAAATATATATTTGCAAAATGTACATAAATAATCATTTCAGTAGACAAAAACCAACATTTTTTTTTTTTTTTACTTTTTGTCTAAATGAATAAATGGGTTAAAATGTAGGATGTTATGTTAGAAGTTTCAAACAAAGCACCAGACTAATCGTTAACGACTGGCCAAAGCAAGATACACTAGTCCCAGTGGAATTTGCTAAAGCCTTGGCGTACCCTGTGAGTTTTATATTAATTTCCGTCCTGTTCTTTTATTTATTTATTAGTTCATTTGAAAGGGGTAATTTTTCCCCTTGCACTATATCTTATTACTTCAAACCATTTCAATTTTAATTGAAAGTTTGAATTTCTCTATGCTTATTTCTCTGTTATGACATCACTGCTTTCTTCGTTTAATCATTGTAATATAATTTAAATCCATATGCGCCATATAATGCATTTTTATATCATAAAAATATAATACACAACATTTCCAACATTTAGATTATCAAACCCTATACCTTCTTACGACTGCTATTGCAATTATGTTTATGTTAATTTAGAATGATAAGACCCCTTAAAGAATACTTTTTCTAATGACTGAATGGTTCTTGAATGTGTGCTTCCTTTACCAGATGACGAAACAGAGTGTTGTTTAATGATATTGAGTTTTATGTTCTTATAGACGTCCTTATTTGTATTTGTTATCAAAATTAAACCGTGGTATAAATCTGTGACGTTAGGAACGTTTATATATTACAAACAACTATAATATCGTCTTATTTCCATGAATGGGTGATTCTTTCCTTTCTTGGACACAAAAAATGATAGCACTAACAAATGAACACGCTATTACAAGAAAACCCAAACTCCACCAAAACTGTTTTTGAGTTATACAGAAAAAAAAAGTCAAATCAATTAATTGTCCTAAGGGACAATAACTAAACCAACTTGAAAGCACACGTGTTTATATTATTTGCATTTCCATGGCAACACTAGGGGACATTTTAATCGCTGGAGTTGGGGTTTTCTTGTAATTGCATAACAAATATGTATGTTACACCAGTAAAATAAGCTGAGAAGAAAATTAGACAAAAACAGCAAATTAGTGGTACCGAAGATTTTAAAGGCTTATGCCACCATACAGGGGATTTTGAGTTGTGATTTTAAAGGTCCAAACTCAGGCAGGCTATCATTGGGGTGCCGGAAGTCCACATGTTCCCATTTTGCCAACGGATTAACAATGAGTGTTGTGGTGCCCTGTATTGTACTACTCTATCTATACCAATAAAACTGTATGTCTCTTACAGAAGAATTATACCAGTCTTCCATTTTGAGCACGTGGCACTACGTTGTTCGTGTAAGAAAACCAAAACTCCACGGATGTTGCCCTTATTTGCCTATAAGTCCAGTTAAAATGCAGAGTTGGGTTCATCTTTTATATCACAGGAAGTATTCTGTGGTAGGAATGATTTGGTGGGCATAACTCAGTTTGGAGATGGGCTGTTCTTGTACTGGCGTATTCAAACGATCAAAGATGCATCTGCAGCTTGCATCAAAATACAGTCTAAATGATGAAATTGTACCACTTCTTTCAGATTTTGTACTAACAGTTGAAGTAGTACAATTGAACAGTAACTGGTGCTTTTATAGCCATAAAGAGTGTGTTTTGTTTGGACTATTATTTTTCTTAAATGCCATGGATATGGGAAATAAATAGTAGATATACCTTGGAAGATATGAAGCCAACACATATGAATTCAAGGAGAGATTTGTTAATAACTTGATTGCTTTTTGCCAATCGGGATGGACAGATCATCCATGATTTGATACATTTTTATGCACATACGTACATGATGTGATCTTGAATCACATAAGATAAATATTTTTTATTTTGATATTTCTTCACAATGAACTCCAAAAAAACAAAATCTTAGGTACATGGAATAAGCAGAACTACAGTCGTACGACAACCTATATGAATAGTAATCTGTAATGCGATACTGCGACTATAGACAGTATACAAAATGAACAGTTATTACGCCAGTGGAGTTGAAACCAGTTGTACGACCGTATTAATGGTAACATAGTGCAGCAGAAAATGGTGGTGAGAGCCAAGAAAAATCTCACAATTTCGCCAAAAATTTCAAAAAAAAAAAAAATCCTTCAAATTAAGCAAATGATTGACCTTTGAGTGACAAAGGTTGAACATATAGGGAGTCGTTGAGTGACAGTTATAGGGGGTCCATCAGTGAGAGAAAGAGGAGAAACATGGTCTTGTTTTGAATGTCTCTATAATCTAGTTTTACACTGATGGAGACTTATAAGTAAGTAAAATTTGGGATTTTCTTGTGATTGTAATTTTATTCGTGTGTTTCTACGTTTAGGCAATATTTAATTTTAGATGTGTAAATTATTTAGAAAGTATTTAAAACGTATGTTTATTTTGAATTGAAACAGACATCTATTTAGTAAAAAGACAGAAATTTTTATTCGAGGCAAAAATAAATACTCATTTGATGGATTGTTTATGACAATTGCGGATATTAATAACCAATATCACCACAAAAACATTTTAATTAAAGCTCACCACGAGTTATTCATGCTTCATTTTAAAGTTACTTTATAGACCTTTGCCATCAAGTTTGATAGCTTGTGCCTATAATTAATACGCGTTCAACTCAGGTTACCATGCACGGATATTATTACGAAACATAACACCATGCGATATATCATAGCCGTATTCATTAAGGTATCGCAAGCGGCGAAATTGGCTTCATAAGGTTAAGCTTAATGAACCGTGTGTATGTGACTGATATGGTAGCATGATACTGCAGGATGTTCACATCTTTGCAGAATAATCCTACCGATCTGATATAATTTCCTTCAGCAGTCCATATCGCTGAACTAATTTTGTTTTATCACCCTCAGGGAATCGGTATAATATTAACGTCCTTTGGATGCCTGTTGTCTATTCTTAAAGCGAGTTGAGTCGATATTCTATGTTCATTTAGCTGTTTGTCCCTAAGTCTTGTTACATGTTCATGCGTGGAATTTTATTGGAATGGCCCAGATTTGCCTTATGGCGGAAAAAGTAAAAGAAACAAACGAACTTCAATATTAAATATTTCACAAGTGAAAAAAGCAGATTATGTACTTTAAACAACATATCCTTTCTAATAGCTTCTTATATGGTTTCTTTGTGTTAATTAAGCCATATCAAGCCGGATAATAAGACGATGCCGTTTTATAGTCAAATTAAAATGAAACAAAAGGGAAGAAATCCTTACTTGCAACTTCAAAATATTAGAAGAAATTTATCTTAACCTACAAAATAAAGACAAAATAAAATTACGAAAAATATGGAAGACAATCGCCTCCTTTGACAATCTAGATTGCTTTTTGGAAACATGCTATATTGAAGGTTTGATTGATGGTTCGCCTTTTCTTAATCAAAGAATGCTGTATTAGAGAAATATATAACTTGGTTAATCAACTTAATGGTTATTAAGAAATTGATTGATCACGCAAGACATGAATCTCATTAGTCATGTGTAAGATGGAATATTGGTTTATTGTTAAGTACTTAATTAGATATACTAGTACTAGATTTAATTTAACAGATCAATTGGAAGGTGATAAATGGTCGTATGATCATTAATGATTTAAAACAAATATTTGCTAGCAATGAAAAACCGAAGCAAAACCTTAAATGTTACTAGATAGAATAGACAGAATTTGTGCATATTTTACACACCAAAAATATAATATTCAAAATAAAAAGATTCATCTGTTGGCGGTTTCCTAGTTCCATTTAGAAACAATGGAAACCAGTTTAAATCTGTATGGAGCAAGTGTCAGAAAAGGGCTTGTTATTCAGTATAAGTTGGTCCTATTTTTCAAATGTATCTTTTTTTCCCTTAGCATACTTAGTATGACAACTAATGGGCTTGAATTTGACCGTTTTTCTTCTTGGATGTTATGAGGTATTGATTCTTCCTCTATATTTTCTTGTTTGTCTTGCTTTACACAGTTCGGTGTTTTGAAAACAAAACAATTGTTTGTTTTTTTTAAATTTTCTCTAAATTACACTTCTCCTCCATATTGACGACCCTCCTTCCGATTTCAAAAATAATTGTGAATTTCACTCAATGAGTGGTTGTTCTCTTCTTATCCCAAAAGAGAACACGTCTATAACAGAGTACTATAACAAGCATTCCCTTTATTTTGATGACCCTCTTCTTTGTTTGCCCTTTTTCAGTAAACAAAAAATCATGTCAATATTTATTATGCTTCCGTGTGTATCAATAATTGAAGTGATTTCAAACTTTAATAATAACATTTTAACAATTGTATTGTTCAAGTCATCGGTTGTACTTAACACAAGTAAATACTTGTATCCATTACTTTCTCTCCAAGAAAGATCTGAACAATTTTACATGTATACATGTGTGTATTAAAAATTCAAATGATATCTTATACATAATATTTCAATAATGATCATTAACCAAAAACAACGTCATTATTGTCATCGAAAAGACAAAACAGAGTCCCATGTATAAAATGTTAGTAAAAATCCAACTATTTTGGCAAGATATAAGTTTGTTGTGTGTTTTGGTTTATCGAACTATCAAATGTTCTTCCAGGTTTTGCAAACATTGTAGGAACAAGTGCTCTTTCCCTGGTATCCAAAGCCATATACAACTTATCACGAGGTTTCTTAGATTCTAGTTCGACGTAAATCTTATCATGAAGAGGTGGACTACATGTGTATATATCTTCCATCGGTACAGACGACCGAAGGTTACACATTTTTATGAACAGTATCATTCCGATTATCATAAAAATGACTGAAAGTGTTCCTGCAGCAATTGTTGCTATAACCCAATACATAACAGGTGTCGATAAAGGTGTACATACAGCTTCGCAATCTGTAGAAGAATCAGTTTTAGAAATTAATATTTTAGGCGCCTCTTTAACAGTAGATTGCACTGATTGTGTGGAAGGTATTTCTATTGCACCGTTATTTGGTTTAATTTCAAACGGTCCTATATGACAAGTTTGCATTTTATCTGGGAAATATGCACTCGAAATCTGGCACATGAATATCACTTTGTTATCTTTCACAGATGGTCTGAATCTGATAAATGAATACACTCTTTCTGTTCCAATTCCATTGTGTTGTGAAGGCAACACTGTATCTGTGCCAGTTCTACTCCATCTGATTTCGACAGTTGGGTTTGAAATCGATGAACTGCAATTGAGGATCAGCTCGATACCTGCAAGAATCGTTGTTGGGTGGTTACTTTCACAAATCAGTTCCGTTTCATCTGGAAAATGCATGATCCCAATTTCAACGGATTGTACTGCTACAACTGACGTTGCCGTGACTCCTTCCTTTACCACTTGACAGGAATAACTTCCAGCATCATCAATAGTAACTCCCATTATTGACAAAAAGTAGACAGTAGTTCCATCAAACATTGTACGTATCGCCAAGAATACTCTATCACCGGCCTCAGATTTAATGTCCTTATCTGCTGTTAATCTTTCAGTTTTTCCAGCTACTGTACGAAGAATTTTCACTTCATTATCATCACTTAAATCCCGTATTTGACAGTGTAAACTAAGTATTCCGCCTGCCTCAACGGGGTTGACAGGCGCTGTTGCTGATACCTCGGTGCAATATGTAGTTTTAAGAAACATGAATAGTCCCACAAAAGTTGCAAGTAAACGTAGAAATGTAATACCAGCCATTGTTATTGCAAATATGTTCTGTTCTTACGCGGTATAGATGTTTTGTTCAACACACAGTGAACTGTTTCACTAAAAATGAAGCGACTGATGTGGATTTGTCTTGATATCTAATCAAGTTGTGTGAATTGTGAAGATGATATCTTTGATATATCTGTCCACACCGGTTTGACATTTATGTTTCACTGTCATATCAGATGCATGTTACAAGTCCAGTTAATGGTCAGTTCCAAAATTCATATAAGAAGTAATATTTCAACAACAATTGTTCATAAACGATCTATCAACATTATGTTCATTCATTAGTAACACTATAGCATCACTTCATCCTCTTATGTCATGACCATTACAAATCAAACATGTGTTAAAGCTTATGACAGTGGATAAAATCTCCCGATGAAATCAGTGGATAAATCTCGATGAAATCTAAAGATAGACTTTAAACAAAATGTCAAATCATCAACCACGATGTGTTTTCATATAACATCACTCCATCCTTTTATGTCATGACCATTACAAATCAAACATGTGCTAAAACTCATGACAGTGGATAAAATCTCCCGATGAAATCAGCGGATAAAATCGCTCGACAAAATCTAAAGATAGACTGGTAACCAAATTGCAAGTTATCAACCACGATGTGTTTTCACCACCCATCACTGACCAAATACTGAATTCCCATTCCACCCACAATGCTATCGACTTTCAGTTTACTCCAAGTTCGTGCCGGATGATACGATATTCCCTCTGCTTCAACGCACTGCCTGATGGGATGTGACAATTTAATTAATCTTGCTTGTTCGGCGCGTGTAGTGAGTCAGGCAGAAGTTTAGGTTACTCTCACTAAACATAAGAATCCAGCTGCCGGCGCAACCTGTTAAATATCGATGGGCGACCATTTTGACTAACCGAAGGCAATATTAAATTCGGTGGTCAAAAAAAAGGTATCGTCAAGGTAGTGTGTTATTGAGCTTTAAGAAGGCAATAAAGCTTAACCCTCCATGTGCGAATGACGATCAAGCAGAATACATTTACATCTCTTGGTAATAAAGTTATTTCATACATTTTAAAACACATGCTACTTTTTACTAATATTTATATCATTATGCTGTGAAAAGAGTTAATATTCACAAGATGTTAGATTTCATTTAAAAACAATGCTATTTATGAGGGTCATCTTACTGCTTAAAGTACACCATATTTATCAAATACGCTTAAGCACCATTGACACATAATAGTATGAATACAAACATGCTTTATTTCAGCATTTATTTAACATGTACAAGAAATGGTTCTATTTGAAACTAATTGTTTCTTATGATTATTTAAACAAAAAATAAATGGACCCCTTTGAAAATAAAATAAATTCCTTTTAGTGTCCATTACGTTTAATGTATAATTTAATTTTATTATGCTTTATAATGCATTTTATTGTGTCCTTTTATTGTGTCGTCAATACATGTTTTAGCATGTATTTTAAATTCGATGAACGTTTAAATGTTTATAAAAGTAATGTGGGTAATTAGTTAAATCAACTTGAATTGAAGAAACAGGAGCCTTTTCAAGAACAGCCGGGACATTTTTACAAAAGATGTATACAACCATGAGACTAATTACTCACAACAGCTCGGGAAAAGGTTCATTTTACAACAGTCGAGATTTAATTAAAAAGTTCACTTGTTCGTTGTAACTAAATTTCACTAAAATCAACGTTAACGGATCGTCAATTCCTGTGGTAAATTAGAAAAGGGGAACATACGCTAATAAAGTTTACTGGGAACGTCTCTGAAGAGGAGTATATTGATTAAATTATGCCAGAGGAATCTCTCTAGACCATGACGTGATATCAATAGAATGCATCAATCGAGTAGCGAAATAGGCAGTTCGGATGCATTTGTCAGCGTGTTTTATTATTAGTTTTACACTCGTGTTTGTGTTAAAAAAAGTCAAGATACCTTATTTTGCATGAATGGATTGTTTAAGGAGACTTAAAAATACAAATTCAAGGGGAAAACTAAATAAAGGAGCTCATTTAAGACATTCAAAACCGGAGAAGGACATACCTTAAAGTTTTTACACTGTGTCAAAATTTAATGACAAAACATCATAGTTTTGTACTTTTTACTCTTGTATATCTTCACCATTATTCGAAAGAATATCGTATTCGAATTATTCACCTTGTATCAAAAAAGCGCATTCTTATTTGCTCGATATCAGTTTTGTATATCAGTAGAAAAGCCTAAGCGTCGTCTATATTTATAAATTTGAAAACAAAAGTCAAGGAAAAAAGAGAGATGTAGCGTTACCTTATTGTGAGTCATGCAAGAAAGAATACAACGATAAGGTCACATTTTTTAAGGAATCATCACTAGTAATTAAATCAGACAAATACGATACTAAATGCCGCTCATTATTATTTGAAGTAATTGTTTCGATATATTCAGATAATTGGAATCTACATTACATATACCCACTTCTTTTATATAGCCATTGCAAATGTTATCTTTCTTTTTTTCAATTTTGAATATAATGAACATAAATATTTGTAACTTAACATCTCGGTTTGAATAAAAGTTGCACTAATGTTCATTTTCCTACATCAGGAATACCTTATTGAGTGCGGAACATAATGTGTTGCACATACACCAGTTCCGAGTATTTACCAATTTAATTTCGGTTGATTATTTCTCTCATATTTCACGAAGATATATGTATAGTTATTGTGTTACATGTATAATGAAATAGTTTATTGTTAGATAAGTATTGTATTACATGTATATTGAAATGGTATATTTTAATGATTCATTAAGTAGGTCTAACAAGTGAGAGTTAGTTTATCATTTCTCTCATATAACTTACCGTGTCATATGCCAAATATAAGGTATTTGCATTAAGCAAAACATACTATTTTATACAAGTCCAGAATGTTATGTAAATCTAGGCAATTAGAATTACTTATTTGGAGCAAGTAAGTAATTCTTGTTGTCTAGATTTACAAAATATTCTAAACTTGAATCAACCCAGATGAATGAATGTATACATGACTATTTTATACAGTATTTCAATACTGTCAAACAACCTATTTTATTTTACACATTACTATTTCCAAAGCTTAAGATTTTGTGTACTTTTGTATAATTCTTTTGCATTTCAATATCTATATTAAAAGGATACAGTTTTAATTAAGAGCTTGTCATTTCAATTGAAAAATATCATATGCATTTAAGATGAGTTGCATAATAATTTCCAAGACATTTGATTTCCTTTGTGTTAGGCCTACTTATTCTCACCAAATAAACAAACAAACAAACTACAAGGTATTACCATCAACACACAGCATATCTCTTCCTTTCATATATTGCATTCTCTAACATTTAAACTTGCTTCTAGAATTTCCGTATCAGCTTTAACAACCTGCCGAGCGAAATAAATAAAAGAATCCGACCGGAAAGGAGTAGCTTTGAAAAAACCTGCTCGGCCCAGGTTGATGCTAAGTTGCCATTCATTGAGTCTTTAGCTATGTCAAGAATCATTTAATGGGTGACTGGACGGACTCGTCTACGAGGCTCTTATAAACATTTGCATTTACCAAGTGTCAAGTCAATGTCTATTTCCTTATAACGGTTCCTTACAATGTCTGTATTTAAGTACCTATCATAGCATCGAAAGAGGAACATATACCTGATAAAATATTGGCTTTTACCGACTTTGTGCCGGAGGCAATAATTTGAATATGAATTTTAAACAAAACTAGTAAGAAATACCAATAAAAAGATATGATTTCAATTTTAATAGGAATTTAATAAGGATTTGATAATGATCATGTCTTTAATATTAAAAAGAGACAATATATTAATTGTGCATTGTGCATTAGTTTTTGGCATTACTTAGTGTGTAAGCCCAATAGTCTAGCAAGTGATTAATTAGTGTATATGTGCCTTGTCTCGTGCCTCTTTGTGCTCTGACAACGTCTTATCAATGTCGTTGATCAGAAATTCTACTGTGTTTTACCAATTATCTTTTGTTTCATTTTTTCTAAATACTTTTGTTTCTCTTATGCTTTCTGATTTACAAAAAAACCAGAAAAAACGGAAATATGAAGCAAATTTAAAAGAATCGGCAATACAGATTATTTATCAACGTACACTTTCACCAGAAGCGATATATTATACTTTGATGTATATGGGCATAACATATAAAATGTGCACCCCTGTTTGATACTAGCTCATCGTTATATATTCTATTCAGTCTTATCATATGTCGATACATGTGTATTTAGCATGTGTTATAAATGTGACCGATATCTACAAGTTTATAGAAAAAAAAATTGGGTAATTAGTTAAATGGACTTGAAATTGAAGAAGTAGGAGCCTTTTCTAGAAAAAGATAGCCGGGACATTTCACAAAAGATGCATACAACAATGAGACTAATTACTCACAACAGCTCGGGAAAAGGTTCATTTTACAACCGTATAATGAAATCTTCCACAATGGTCGACATTTAATTAAAAAGTTCACTCGTTCGTTGTAACTAAATTTCACAAAAATCAACCTTAACGGATCGCCGATTCCTGTGTTAAACTAGAAGAGGGAACCTTTGCTAATAACGTTTACTGTGAATGTCTCTGAAGATGGGTATATTGATCAAATAATGCCGGAGGAGATTCCCTAGACCACGGCGTGATATCAGTAGAATGCATCCATTTATTAGTAAGTTGTATTATTATTTGTACACTTGCATATGTAAAAGGCAACATGATATCTTAATTGGTATGAGTTGATTGTTTAAGGAAAGTTAAAGAAAATCAAATTAAAAAAAACCCAACTATAAAGGAATTCATTTCAGACACTTTACGCGGAAGAAAGTGCCTAAATGATAATATTCTGTGCCAAAATAGAATGGCAAACCATTGTGGTTTTTTACTTTTAAATCATGTATATATTAAACAATTTCAAAATGAATGTTATTTACTTTTGAATGGTTAGAAAATTATAAGTATAAACTATTTCCCTTGTATCAAATACATGCATCCTAATTTACTAAGTAAATTTAGAAATTTGAAAACAAAAATCAAGGAAAGATGTAACGTGAATTCAATATAAAAAGAAACAATACAACGATGAAAGCACATCTCTTTAAGGAATCGTCGCTACTAATTAAATCGGACAAATGCGATACTAAATGCCGCTCATTATTAACCGACAAAGTAATTTGAAGTAGTTGTTTAGATATATTTGGCGTCGGTAAGATTCTGTTGTATTATTTAGCGACTTCTTTTTATACACTGCAGATAATATCATTTTCTTCTGTATTGAACATAATGAACACAAATGTTTACTTGAAATCTCGATTTGAATAGAAAACAATAGCACTAAAATAAATTTTGCTTCTTCTTCTCCTTTTTCTTCTTCTTCTTCTTCTTCTTCTTCTTCTTCTTCTTCTTCTTCTTCTTCTTCTTCTTCTTCTTCTTCTTCTTCTTCTTTTATTATCATTATTATTATTATTATTACCGGTATTATTATTATTAAATGCACTTATCAAGTGCCTTTACAATGTGTTCAATGTGTTGCAATATAAATCAAACAATATCAACGTGGATCAAGTAGAATAAATACAATATACACGATATACAACAAGCATGATGAAAGTTAAAAACACAATGACGATACATTATTAGCATACGATATAATTATGCATTATGCAAAAAAATAAAAAATAAATAAATAAATAAAACCCATTTTAATTTTCGATACTGTCAAAAAAAACTATGTTCCCTAAAAATAGATATAAGTTATCATGTACTTTACCATTTCTAAATCTGAAGAATTTGTATACTATTATATATTCTTATATTTTAATGTCAAGTTTAATTAATTGATATAAACTAAAGAGTTAATGATATTTCATTAGAAAATTATCATCAGGATGTAAAGAATAGTAGTTTGAGATGAGCTAGTGAATATTTCACAAGACATTTGATTTCCGTTTTGTTACAACCTCTCACCAAAACAACAACAACACGGCTTTGTATTACATGTCACTACATTCACTCTCAAATATTTCATTCTCCAATATTCCTCTTTAACTTGCTTCTAGAATTTCCGTATCAGCTTTAACAACCTGCCAAGCGATATAAGTAAAAGAAGCCGACCGGAAAGCAGTTATTTTTTGAAAAACCTACTCGGCCCAGGTTGATGCCAAATAACAATTCATTGTGGCTGGACGGACTCATCTGCAAGACTCTTATAAATATTTGCATTTATTAAGTGTCAAGTCAATTCCTATTTTCTAATCATGGTCCAAAATCAACGTTAACGGATCGTCGATTCCTGTGCTAAATTAGAAAAGGGGGACTTACGCTAATTAACTTAACTGTAAATGTCTCTGAGGAGGAGTATATTGATTAAATTATGCCAGAGGATTCTCCCTAAACCATGACGTGATATCAATAGAATGCATCAATCGAGTTACAAAATTAGCAGTTCGTATATAATGTTAAAACATCATAGTTTTGTACTTTCAACTCTCGTACATTTTTAACATGTTCAACAATATTCTAGAATGTTTGTTGCTTTTGAGTGGTTGGAAAATGATAATGATACAGATATTTTCTTTGTACCAAATACGCGCATCCCAATTGTCCGATTTCCCTTTTGTATCTTAGTGCAAAATGCAAAATATCGTCAATATTCATAACGAATGATCAATAAGACGTTGTACTATGATAACCACTAATTGATTATTTTAAATAGCAAAGTCTTCAAATAGTCATAACAAATATTATCATATTTCTATATATTTTGAATATATACAATAAAAACGAATTTTGATTTGAGACCTTGATTAAAGAAATGAAAACAAAATGTTGACACTTATGTATATTTTCCTACATTAGCTTAACCTTTAATTACTTATGTGTCACTCATACACCAATTCCGAGAATTTAATTTCAGTTGATTTTTCTCTCATATTTCACGAAGATACATAACAGGTACTGCATTATCATGATTATTGAAATAGTATATATCATTTGATTAATTTAGTAGGGCATAACAGGGAAATTTAGTTGATTATGTCTCTCAATTTTCATGAACACTTATATAAATTTATAATACCAGTATACGGTATTATCATTATGTACAAACTAAATTAAAAAAAAAAACATTTGTGTTTTTAAATAATGTCAAACAAGCTATCTTCCCTAAAAGTAAATACATTTATTCTAAACTTTACCATTTTAAATTATAAAGGAAGTTCTATTCTTTTGTATATTCCTTTATTTCAGTGTCACAAGTTTATGCTATTTCATAAGAATATCATTATGTTTGTTTAGAACTGATACGGATATTCTAGAAGCAAGTTAAAGAGGAATATTTGAAAATGAAATAGTTGAAAGTAAATGCAGTGACATGTAATACAAAGCAGTTTGTTTGTTTGTTTGCTTATGACGAGTTGCGTAATATTTCAGAGACATATAATTTCCGTTATTTTACTATTTCTCACCAATCAAACAAACTTCTTTGTATTACATGTCCGTAAATTTACTTATTTTTAAATCAACATACAGTGTGGTGATAATAAATAACATTGTAAACTTTCTCTTTCCTTTCAAATATTGCATTCTTAGATATTCCAATTTTTCCTTGCTTCTAGATTTTCCGTATTATAGCTTTAACAACCCGCCGAGTGATATAAGTAAAAGAAACCGGAAAGGAGAAGATTTCGAAAAACCTGCTCGGCCCAGGTTGATGGTAAATTGCCATTCATTGAGTCTTTAGTTATGTCAAGAATCATTTAATGGGTGACTGGACGGACTCGTCTACGAGGCTCTTATAATCATTTGCATTTACTAAGTGTCAAGTCAATTTCTATTTTCTTCTCACGGTTCTTTACAATGTCTCTTTTAAAGTACCTATTATAGCATTCTTTCTTTCCCTCTAGTATTAAAAGAGGAAGATGCACGATAAAAAGGGCTTTTGCCGATTTTGTGTGGGAGTCAGTAATTTGAATATGTATTTTTAGTGAAAGCACTGCCTCTTGTAATAATTAAATATTTGATACGGATTAAAAGATTTGTTTAGATTGGTATAGCAATCATTAACGATTTGAAAACGACAATGTTTTTAATATTAAA
>JXSR01S000827.1:66710-77764 GCA_000969725.1 Ophiothrix spiculata | reverse complement strand
TTTAGCTTGTCGTGGAATTCACCGAAAAGCTAAGTCTCAAGAACTTATAGACTTCATCTTGAATAACCGCTATCTCATCATAACAATCCTATCCAATCAATGAATATTCCAATGCCTACCATCAAAATACAAAGTTTTGATGATATTGAACACTGCATGTCGATGTGCCCAGGTATAATTGTTCATCAAATGATTATGCATTTGAAATGTGAAAAACCATCAAGTTTAGCTTGTCGTGGAATTCAACGAGAAGCTTACCTCGAAAGCAATCACGAAAGATATAATGTCCATTCCCATCAAATATTTGGAATAACTGAAAAACTGGTATATATTCACAATATGTAATACCAAGGCTATGATCCATCGACATCCTGATAAAAAGCAACCAACTGCCAACCTTATAATACATGATCCGGCTGTCCAATAATATCCATAAAATTTTTCAAACAACAAGACAACCTAAACCATGTCTGTACTGTGCACTGCTAGAATGTATAATGAATTGGAGCACAGAAATGTCCACTCTCATAAGTGGTATCTTTTTAGATCAAACAAAAGCCAATTCACACCTGATTGAATACCTTGAGCCAATTGGCCACACACAATTGGCCACTCCAAATGAATGAATGATTTCGCAATGATAAAGCATTTTATGGACAAGTCAATAAAATTGATTGCAGTAAGAGATGGATAAAGTTGAAGGCAATGAAGAACTCTTCTCTTCTGACCATCCCCTTCCTCACCCCTGTTTCAATGTTGGATGTAACGATGATCCATGTGTACGGATCAACATTGAGTGGGGGACGGGGAAAGCGTGTAAAATCAATGACATTCACAGATGATTGTGCCAAGACTTTCTTCCCTGATTGTAGGTCTGTTATAATGCACGCTGTGAAGAGCCAGCATTAGTAAGTAGTCCCTTCCAGTAAGGATGCTTTCAGGATCTTCAAATCAATAACTGCTCATCTTGAATCTCATCCTTGTAACTCTGAAATCCATGAATGAAATGAAAGTTTCGAGCACTCTTATGTATTGTGAGGGCCACTATGTGACTTGAATATAGGCTGATTTGAACAAAGTACATCTCTCCGATATGACTTAGTAAGTACTACTTAAGTCAATACAGCTTTGGGTGATGTCCTAAACATATAGAATTTCCCTTCTATTCAAGGCAAATTGATTAAACTCTTTGGTTTCACAAAATAGTACGAGTCTATGCGACCTTTTTTCTGTTGGCAGATAAAGTAGGCAGCAGCAAATTCTATCCTCTGAAAAACACACTAATTGTTATTAGGTCACACTAATTTAATTGTTTGTCTCATAGCTCATCTAAATTTGAAAACCTAATGTGGATTGCTTTTTTTTTTTTTTTTAGTAAAATTTTTTCCAACTAACCAGACGTTACACTTGCCATTTTCGTTATTAATTTTCCATCCATTGATATTTACTTGTATATAAAACAGTATGTTTGATATTTTGTATTTTGCGATCCGCAGGACACAATTTTTGATCTTCAATTGTGGTTTTTTTTGACGAAATTGAAAAAAAAAAAATATTTAGAAGAAAAATTCAAATTTCTACAATTTGCCGATGTGAATGCCCATGTTTAAACTAACGCGCCCGGCAGCTTTGAGACAAACAATTAAATTAGAGTGGCCTTATCATTACAACTATTATTTAATGTGTTTAATTCAAATGTGCTGGTGATATGTTTAGTATAGCCTGATCCATTCTAGATACATGTAGCCCACTGATCTCACACTGAAAAAAGATTTCTTTCAAGCTGTTTTGTACAGGTCAATGGCTCAGAAAATAGAAGGAGAACTAGCTCACTAAATGAATCAGGTAAACTTTGGTTAAGCTTTAGACAGCCTGCCAAGCTTGTTCCTTGCATATATTGATGTCTGTTTGGATATATCTGTTTGGATGTTGCTTTCCTTGCTCCAAAATATTTGGAAGACATTGACAGGCTACAGTGTGCTTTTTGCTAAGGATCCCAGCTACCAGATTAGTATCAACTTGATTCATTTTCTACTATCTGAACACCAATATTTAAATCATATTTCCACTGATACCAGCATTACTAGAAACCACACCTTAACAAACAAACAAACAAAAAAAGAAGAAGAAAAAAATGAAGACGAAAAAGTTATTGCATTAAAGTCTTCAAAATATACCTTTTTTTACTGCAGCGGTATTCAGAACTTCAAAATACCAAGAACTGCTATTCTCAGTTTCAAAGGGGTATCCAAAAGCATAACTTGCCAAATACATGTGTTTCAAAAATCTCTTTTAGTTGTTTTTATTTGAAAGAAGAATCAATTCCTCGGGTAAACGTGTGAAACACTATGCCTGGCCTAAATCATTTGGCAGTATGTAACACAACCTTTAATGCTCACCAGTCCTCCAGATAAACTTGGTGCCTCTGTTTCAAAATCTTCTCAAGCATGTAATGGCCTTAGACATCTATTGGTATGGCCTTGGAATCAATTGCCCTTTTAGATTTTAATTTGAGGACTGGCAACTACCCACCCACAAACCCGCACTAAAGCGTGAAAGAAGGAATACCAATAGGGACGTTAATGAGCATTTTAACAGGATTGTGATTACATGCAAGACAACACAAGTAGCATGATTTATATTAGCCTACAACAGATGCTTAGTAGATTAAGTTCCAATTTTGTGGGTATTGCATAGTTTAAGACATTCTAGTCCAGAGTGTCGCTCAGTCTGACTGAAAATGTCATTCATTCATACTGCAGATTACATTACAAAGTCCATCTAGCACTACAATTGGGCTCAACTGATTTGGTTTACTGACAAGAGAGGCCATCGGCCGAGCCCTACCTATTTCACCAATAATTTTATGAGCAGGCATATCCATTTCTTATCAGACCCCATGCTATGTCCAATTTGTCAAATACCCTAATCACAAATTCATAAAACCCAGAAATATAAGCTCTGCCCACTACTAGATTTGTCAAGTTCACTAGCTACTTGGAGATTAGCAATACAATTGGGCTCGACTGATTTGGTTTACTGACTACTGACAATATTGATCAGTGGTCTATATTGAGTCAGTGATTTAGGTGAGGGTCGCAGGGTGCGACTAAGTCCATCATGAAATAAACAAAAACAAAATTAGGTATACTTTTTGACACATTTACTGAACTAAAACTCAATATTCCACCCAAAGAATTGTGTGGTAGAAACATGTTTCACAATAATTTGATTGACATCATCATATTGTTTAACATGGAAATATGTTCTTTTTTTGTTTCAAACTTTGTGATAAATTGTCTTGTAGAAAGACGGTTAAAAAGAATTTGTTGACATCACCATATTGGTAACATTAGCAATTATGTTCTAGAAATGTGTTCTTTTTATGTTTCAAACTTTAAAACAAATTGCTGGTTAGAATGATGTTTCAACAGAATTTGACTGACATCACCATATGTTCAACATGCTGTTATGTTGAATTGTTTTTCTTTTTTGGTTTATCACAGCCTGGAATAACGGACTCCATGATCCTATAATGCATTTGTATGCCTGGTCACCAAATTTTGTTTGCGGATTTTATTGTAGGCCACAAGCATAGGTAGAAGGCACACCTAGGTTTCAGTTGATCATTTTTTTATATGTGAAAAACTGCCTGGCTTAAATTATTAAGTGGTATGTTAAAATCCCTCAGTCCTCCAGATAAACTGGGTGCCTCCGTTTCAAAGCATTCTCAAACATGTAATGGCCTTAGGCATCTATGGTTGTGGCCTTTGAATCAATTGCCCTTTTTGGATTTTAATTTTAGCATTTGCAACCACTGACCCACTAAACCATGAAAGAAGGAATAAAGCTCAATTAATAACCTGCGTAATAGCGCGATCCAATCTAGTAAGATTATTTCTTTTTTTACGCAATTTACTGCGCGGCATTATCAGGTAACAATGACTTCTGTTAATGACCCGCGTAGCGCGTATGCTTTAAACGCAGCATTACGCGCACGCAATGATATCGCGGAGGTCGCGTTTGACTAAACGCAAAGCGGACGCAGTGCCTAGACCGATCGATATTTTAGCAGATGGCAAAGAAACAAACTAAGTAAAATTATGATTTTCACCCGTTTTTGGTCAAAATCAGTAAGGATTTTTAAGATAAAATTACGGTTATTAATGACAAAATAACTTTGCACCATCTTTTAATTCGGTCATTGTTTAAAATCGTTGGTGTTTGTTTTGTGCCTCGGTACTTTTCTTCGGGAGCTACGCTCCCTCAGAAAAGTACCTCGGCCCAAAACAAACACCTCCGATTTTAAACAATGACCTCAAAAAAGATGGTGCGCAGTTATTATTGTCTAATTCATACTCGGCCTCCAAACAAATTTTTTCCTACCAAACATTTGGTCGTGACGTCACCAAATATTTTCCATCGAACTTAAACTATGAACGGGTAGCAAACATTTGGTCCAATGTATATGGCAATTCAATAACATGTGCAATCGAAATTTTGTTTGGTCTGAACTCGGTGTTGAAGTTCTTTTGTTTGGAGTCACTCGTCATTTTTACGTCACGACCAAATGTTTGGTAGGAAAAAAAAATTTTGGAGGCCGAGTATGAATTGAGCTTTACATTAGAAAACTTAATGAGCATTTTAATCAGCTGTGATTGACTGAGACATAAAATCAATTAAATAAATATCTTGTCAATGGGATGAATTAATATTTTTTTAAATTGATATGCCATTTCAACTATACCTAGCTTTTTAAGAGGCTATCTTTTATTTAAAACAAAAACAAGCATTCTAAAGAGTTTATTTGTTTGTTGTGGGAGACCCATGACATGCAATTCCTAAGATATGCTAGTACACATTGTCTAAAAATCCACTCTGAGTTGTGCTCTCACGTTTCAACTATACACCCAGGTATAGTTGCAGAATAAGGCTTTTGAATCATTTACATACAGGTCAGTGTAAAATGATATCGCAGAGTGAAACAGTTTTCTTAAAATGGCATTATGCTGATAATGGAAGCACACAGATGTTATATGGAAAGTAAAAAACAGTTTTGCACTAAGCTTTAAGCTTTAGCATCGGAAAATCCCTTTCGTTCTAGCTGTTTTTTCGTTGTATGTATTTTATAAAAAGCTGTGACCAAGTTCTTGGAATATGACTTTTTAGTCTCTTATTTTTCAAATTCATTGTGCAATGATTTCTGTGAAAAAATGAGTTGGAAAGGTTAAGTCCTCGTATTATAATTGGAAAACGATGAATTTCTTGTAATGCACACATTTATAGCGAGCAATTTTTTCTGTGAAAAATGAGTTTTGAGAAGTTAAGTCCTCTTATTATAATTGGAAAATGATGAATTTCTTGTAATGCACACATATTTATAGCTAGCTTCTTTCTTTTTTTAGGGGGGGGGGGGAGAGAGAATTACTATTGGCCTTTTTAACTAGGATGTTCCTGTTTTGTTTGTTTGAGAACCCAGAATAAGTGTTTTGACTGATTCACAAGATTTGTTGCCATGCTCCACTCAAATTCTGGCTACTCAAAGAATTGTGGATAAATACTGATATTTCAACATAATATAATTGACATCACCATATTGTTCATAATGCAACGATGTTCTAGAATTTTGCATTTTTTGTTTTAAGCTTTGTTTTAAATTGACTATGTTTGCAACAGCTAAACATTTCTAATGCACTAAGGTCATGCGATGCATGTGTATGTTATATTTTGTGGAAAATTTGATTTCCTTTATATTGATATCTGTAGGTATTTATTTATATTATGTTATGAAGCATGAATAAGAGCATGTCATGTTTTCTTTTCATTTTTATGCAGAAATAATGATAAATCTAGGTACTTAATTTTATGCACTTCAAACAACAAGGAAACACAATGTGCCGCACAAAATGATAAATAAAAGATAAAAATTCAACTTCATAATTACAATGTAGGTATAAATTATATGTTGAAATTTTACTTCTTTTCATAGTATTAGGCTTAATAAAAAACAGTGGCTTGAAAATTAATGCGGAATGCAATTTTTCATTTTTTTTTCAATTTTTTCAATTTTTATTTCAAACTTGGGTTTTTATGACGTATCAAGAGACCAAGCATACATTTATAGTTAAAATAAAGTAGAGAAGTATTTTATTCCAATCATGTTCATGAATTTGGTTTTGACGAGGAAAAGTATGATTCCCCCCAAAAAAAAAATATAGAAAAAATCTTAAATTAAAAAAAAAAAAAACTTTTTTCCAGATCACCTGATTTTCCAAAGCTGGCGGTAGCTTTAAGACAACTTGGACAGAACATTTCCAATTCCCTTACCCGTGTTGAGCTTCATAATGCACCAACTCGGTCCCATTTTATTTTGCTTCCCATTTTAAAAGCAAAATACAATATGTATTTATTAACTTATGAATTATAGATATACAAAAAGGTGCCAAGCGTAGCTGTAAAACAAGAAAGTATTTTGTCAATGGGATGAATGAATATTTAAAAAAAAAAATTGATATGACATTTTGACCATAGCTAGCTTTTTACGAGAGTTTTTATTTAAAACAAAAGCAAGCATTCTAAATAGTTTATTTATTATTTGAGGGAGATCCAAAGCAATGCAATTCCCAAGATATGGCAGTACACATTGTCTACAAATCCACTCTATGAGTTGTGCTATCTCGGTTTAGGTATACACCCAGGTATAGTTACAGAGTAAGTCTTATGAATTATTTACATACAGGTCAGTGTAAAATGATATCGCAGAGGGAAATCAGTTTTCTTAAAAACGGCATTATGCTGATAATAGAAGCATACAGCACCTGCTAGGTATGGAAAAAAGCAGTTTATGTCTCAGGTATAGCATCTTAATTTCCTTTCCATTCTAGTCATTTTTGTGTCGTATTCTGTGAAAAGCTATGACCAAATTCCTTGAAAATAGATCTTTGAGTCTTTTCTTATATATGCGTAAAGCTTATAGGGTCCCGGGATCCACATATACCGAGTGTGAGTCAATAAAAGTGCAATAGTTGAAACGGGTGCCATATTTAAATGAACAAGATAAATACTAAACAAACAACTTTTTGTTTCTAATGGATCATGAATTTACCTTAAGAAATCTTAAAGGCCCACAAAGTCTTTTCAGGGTCAGCAAATAGTAATAGAAAGGTATTGTCACATTCTATCCTTAAGAGACATATGATCAAAATGTTCCCTAGTTGGACAGTAATGATTTTATACCACCCTCTTAAAATAAGCATATCTTTGGGATGCCTTTATCAGTAATCCCCATTCTTTCAACATTCTAAAGGTAAATCCACGATCTACTTAAAAAGAAAAGTTATTTTCTTAGTATTTATCTTGTTTGTTAAATGTGGGGCCCATTTCAACTATTGCACTTGACTCAATTTATGACAGTCTACCACATACCTAGAGTAAAGTCGGCCTGTGGTCATTTTTGTTTTATTGTAGATTTAAAACGTCCATTCCTTTAACTTTCAAGTTCATATGATACCTGGAAGTGGAGTTACAATTCTTCGAAGCATGAAATGTTAAAATACATAAAAAAGATTTTCACTTTTTGCACATTTTCTATTAGCTAAGGTTATATTAACGAGGTTCCAATGTAGTAATATTTGTGGGGCATTTAACAAGTTCAGCATCATCCACGAACTTTTCCCCAAGCATTTTGAGTATTTTGCATCTTTTGAAGTGGTAATAATGACAGCATGCAAGGTTTCATTGTCATATTCAAACCCTATATATCAAAATATTTAGACATTCTTTCTTTTAATTATCATTGTCAACAACAATAAATACTGCCCCCTATAGTTCATTTTTTAAATTGGCTTTTTCAGGAGATGTAATGCAAACTCCGAATTTCTTTTGATTTATCTGCATCCTTGACGTAAAAGAAATGTTTTACAAACAAATCTTTGGCTCTTTCTTGATATATAGCATCAGTAAAATGTTCAGACAATTATAGCCTCATACCCAGGATCAACAAACAAAAATTTTGACTTTTCTGAAGGATTTGATCACAATTTTTTAAATATCTGGGAATTGACTGTTATTTTCTAACTTATGAAGTATAAATTCCACAAATAAAATTTCACAATTTTGTCCAATGCCCCTTTAAACAAGAAACTTGTGTAAAATTAAAAATGTAGTATCTTCTCAATCACAATTTGATTGGCACAGAGTAGAAAGAAAAGACAAAAATGCTATCAACTGCTCATCAATTATTTGCATTTTGAAATTAAAGTATCTCTATAATTAGTTTTATTTTTAAAAGATGAAGCCTTTTAGAATCTTTAATGCATTACTTTTCGTAATGGCGGAGTATTGAGTTGTAGGAGTATGTGCAATCCGATTGTCTATTGTTTCAAAATCCATAAGCAATCTTGACCAAAATCTAGTACTCTGAACGTCTAGACCAGTTAGACTAGTTTATGCTAAAATGTAGTAAGATGTCAAGTGTCTACCATGATAAAATCTCAAGATAAGCTACATTAATTACGTATAATTCCCATGCCAGGACCAACAATTATTTCAATCCATTCTGACATTTGCAATGAGTTCCATACATTTGATTCTTTACTTGATTCCATCAAATCTGTCCATCTATTCAGCCTTGCTTGGCAAACATGCGCATATCTATTATACGCAGGCAGACAAACCACTCGACACTTGCTAATGCTTATTAAGCGACCTGCTCAGTCTCTACGCAGCTATGCAGACACATACAACCAACATCACAGGTAGCTGTATAGAAACGGCTTCCTCCCTCCATTATGTCTGACACTTCATTATCAGTACGTGGAATATAATTTGCAACATGTATTACCAGCATTTCAACTAGGAATTGATATTTTGTGAAACTACCAGCTGAGGATATTGCAGATTAAGGAAATGTTGATTGTGGAATGAGAGATTAGTGATGAGTAATTTGGATATAACATGGATTATGATTGTCAAGATTGTCAATCAGGAAGCGATCTTTTTATCCCGTTGTACAGTTACATCCGGATAAGCATCTTTTACTCAAATCTTGAATTGAAAGGCAGTAATTTGCTTGTAGCATCGTATAACCGTTACCTGATACAGTTTTTCCATATTCCATCGTCTTATCGGGAGCATCCTCATCTGATGTGATGTAACTAATTGTATTGACTGCAAATTTGCTATAGGGTGGGTGTTTTTAAAACAACAGCGTGTATGCGGGCACAAAGAGGAAAATGTCTATTGCATGCATAGCATTTATTATTTTGTGAGTGGGTAATTGCTAAGAGCAAAGCAATTAATTATATTATAAATTCGACGTTTGTGACTATCTTATCTTGCTAGATGTAGTATTATTTGTTACTATCATGTTGTACATCATGCAAATAGAAAATATGGAATGGTTTGACGTTGTATAATATAACCTCCAAGTAGTGATATATTCATATTGCATGCAAATATATGGAAGTAAACAATTTCAAATTCAGTACACAAAAATAAATTTAAGTGAATACTGCAACCAATAATAAAACACATTTTACCTTCAAATGTTATATCTTGATGTAAATAAAAGCATTTATGTAATATAAGCAAGGGAAGCAAGTTTTATGGTTGTAATTAGCAATTTCAATATTTGTGACCCATCACATCTATAGGCACCTTAACGTTGGCATAGTATATTACGTGCTATGGGACATTTAAAGGTGCAGTTCATGATTTTGATGTGACAAAAACATCACCTATTTTCTAGCTAAATAAAAAGAAGATTACAACATTAATATATGCTGAAAATTTCACTTTATCCTGACCATTCGTTTCAAGTTACAAGCTTTTCAGCATTTAAAAAATCTCCATATGTTGTTATTATTGTCGGGCCCCGAACAGTAATAAGAAAATTACACATTTTCTCACTTTTCTCAAAAAATGCAAGCACATTTTTAAAAATGGTTTAGGGATTGTAGCATATACTGATCAGGATTCTAATTAGCAAAAAAAACTCAATTTTGATAGAGGTGACCTCGAGCATGAAAAGTGGATCATGAATTATCCCTTTAATGTTACACAGATCAAAATTGAGTCGGATGTCTAATTTCTAATTTTATCAGAAACGTTACTTTTGACATGTACAGAATCTTGTTTCAGATTCCACCATCAAAATCATTCAAAAAAGGTAAATAATATCCTATATAAAAAAACACATCTTCATTCAAGTTTTAGAAAATGCACACGCCTTAAACAAGATTTTCCCAAACTATATATTTTTTTAATCAGCTACAGGCGTAAACAGATTTGACTGTAACTTTGCAACCAAACATATAATAATTGAAGTAAGGTGTCATTTTAAAGCTGTAAATTTTCATCTTTAAAATGAGACCGGAATAATGATTTTGATTCAGAACCCTTTAGGTACCTTTAGATATGACAGTTCACGTTTATTTAAACCTACTTGTGCAATAAAAATGTTTCATTGTGATCCAAACCTTATCATAATTGGTCACGTGAAGATACAACAATTCATAATGATCCAAACTCCATCATAATTGGTCATGTGAAGATACAAACATTCTCTCACTTTTTGAAATTCAATGTGACTCAAAATATTTTATCTTTCGACCCATTCCACTTTTTTATACAACATTTTAAAAGCTTAAAAAAAAACATTCAAAAAAGGTAAATAATATCCTATGTAAAAAAAATGATCTACATTCAAGTTTTAGAAAATTCACACGCTTTAAACAAGATTTAAACTATGTATTTTTTAATCAGCTACAGGCCATAAACAGATTTAACTGTAACTTTGCAACCAAATATCCAATAATATTGAAAGTAAGGTGTCATTTTATTTAAAGCTGTAAATTCTCATCTTTAAAATGAGAACGGAATAATGATTTTGATTCGGAACCCTTTAGGTACCTTTAGATATGACGGTTCACGTTTATTTAAACCTACTTGTGCAAAAAAAAAAATGTTTCATTTTGATCCAAACCTTATCATAATTGGTCACGTGAAGATACAACAATTCATAATGATCCAAACTCCATCATAATTGGTCATGT
>JXSR01S000827.1:53895-66660 GCA_000969725.1 Ophiothrix spiculata | reverse complement strand
ATACAACAATTCATAATGATCCAAACTCCATCATAATTGGTCATGTGAAGATACAAACATTCTCTCACTTTTTGAAATTCAATGTGACTCAAAATGTTTTAACTTTCGACCCATTCCACTTTGTTATACAATTGTTATACAACATTTTAAAAGCTTAAAGTCAAATTTTGGTTAAATTTATGAGTTACAAATCCAGTAATTTTCTCACAATTTTGATGTTTCATCAGATCTCTGAAGACCTAACCACTTCACTCCTTGGGGAACGTTGTTTCTCATCCACAGGAGGCAAAGTTCTTTCATTAAGTAGCTTGTCATATACATAACATAGAGAATGATAGATTCCTTCATCTGCGGAAAAAGTCAAATTGTTGGTGATATTTTTGACAATTTTCCTCTGCAGAAATTGACAAATCATGCCATCAACAGCAGCCTGTTTAAGTGAACAGGGTTCAAAGTCCAATTGACAAATGTAATTGTTTGCATTTGTCTCTTTATGTCAGAGTCCTATTCATGTTTTCCAGCAAGTATTTTTGTAGATGAGTTTTATTGAACATGGACAAATATTCCATGATGTGTCCTGTTAATTACTCTCATTACAATTCACTTGCTGTCTCATTAAGGTTAAGTCTGAATTTCATTTTTTCCACATTTTGATATCCAATTAGTCTCAAGAAAATGTGCCTGTGTGTGAATTTTCTTCTTAATTTTTGTATCAGATCTCAGTAACAGTTTATTTAGTTCTTTTTTTAGACCTGACTATAAGAACTGTGCATTAGGCTTTCGAGAATGAATTGCGTACAATTACCTGAGCTTGTATCAACTACTTGTAATCAATCACTCTATGGAGCCATGTCTAATGTGTGGATTACAAGTGACTTGCCTTTAAGGCCAAAAAAATTAGGTTTGTCTCAGAAACCGTTTGCAAAAAAGCTATGCGGTATGCAATTTTTAATTTTTAATTTTTTAAAGGAAATTAGCTATGCGGTATGCAATATATCTTTTTCTTTTACGCTCTAAAATTTTGATTGCCCAACTTACCTGTGTGAAGTGCCCATTTTCTAAGTACGATCCCGCCAGTTTAAACTATGGGAAGTCTTGACAATTGATATAAAATGTAAAATTAAAGGTTAAATTGCAACAGCAAATGACAGCAACTCAGACAGCGGTTGATCACTGGATTACTCTCGATAAAAAAAAGAGAGAAAGACCAGCGCGTAGCACTTCGCGCTAAATTCATTTTCACATAACAATGGGTGCGGGTTTGAGACAAAAAATTTTTTGGCCTAATGTCATATTTAAAATGATTTCCCGATGTCTTTGGAATTACTTGTTGTAAGAAGTACAACTATTATTTTGAATTATTAATTTGCATATGAATTGAAGTTTCTAATGAAATTACGATAATAAAAATATAATTCTTTAATGTTTTTGTGTCCCTTTGTATATGTATTTAGATTAAAAATTGATTAAATCAAGACATTTTCCTCTATTTGAAAGGAAAATTATATTAGGTATAGATTCTGTTGGTACAATTGTCTTGACAGCATATTTTGATTTTAATCCTGTTTTTTTCTTCTTTCTTGTTTGCATGTTTCTCCTTTGGAATGACATTGATGCAATCTTTCACCCTTCTTTTGCATATAGGTAAGTAAATCATTGCTAATTTTTTGTATGACGTTTCGTCTTCCGTCACAGATCTGAATCATTGTTGATTGTTTTACAATGCCAACCCATAATTCCCAAGTTCCTGCAGATGATTGCATAAAAGCAACTCCACATATTCAAATTAACCTCAACCATAAATAAGGCCAAAGATGTAATATCATATTAATTTGCAAATTAAATGACAGATGCTCATTAGTGATGGCAATGTTATAACCAGATATATAACGGCCTAATTTGACATAATTATATTTATATTGCTAATTGCTGTTTTGATGATAAAATTTGAAAAATGGCTGATAAGGTGAAAACATACTATTTTGAGCTATCAAACGTTTGGTGCAACAAGTCTTTGTTATTACATTAATTCCAATGCATCTTCTAATCAATAACGGATGATTGGTGTTGAAAATCACCAAGCAAAGAAAATTTGGTGGAGTATTGATTTTTCATCACCAAGCATCCTTTACTAATAGAAAATACATTGTAACTATATATCAGATTATAAGATGACAAAGACTTGATGCACCAAATGTTTGGTAGCCCATAAGAAGTATGTTTTCACCTATAGGCATATTGTTCAAATCACCCATTTAATGTATAATAAAGGTCATAATTTGAACAAATGTCAGCTAACCTTCAGATATGCTCCTCATCATTTTTGTTTAGCATGAATATCAAGAGAGGTCATTCTCCTGTCATCCATATTGAACAGTAAAAAGGCCAGTATAGTTATAATTTTCTGGCATTGTTTTAATAACATTGAGTGGGTGGGAAAACTTCATTTAATTTGAAAGATTTTATTTGGGATTAATGTTTGGAGGATACAAAATGTAGACATCTGAAATGATTGATATTTGTATTTTCTTGAGACATTTAGAGAAAATACACAAAACACTTTCACCCACACAGTGTGTTATTTTGCTTTGTGTATTGGATTAAATTATCTTACAATAAATAAATTCTAGTCATGTCTTACAAGATATTTTTTTAAAATAAAGGTAAATTATCTAAGCATTTCAGTAGATTTGATTTATAAATTATTCATTTTTTTGCAAGCTGACTGCATGATTTAGGTATTGTTATACAATGTATTTGGTTGTTGATTGTTTTCATGTAGAGGGAGCTGATTGGTTCCGGGATTGTCCCTGGTTGGTCTGACTGTTTGTTTGTTTGTTTGTTTGGATTTACTCCCCTTTTTGGAAGTTTTCGTTTTGTTCATTCCTAGCAATTGGATTGTCTTGGGATGACTTTAATGGGCCATTTTGGCTCCTTCCATGCAAAAACAAGCTTTCTGATATTAAGGGGATGGGTTTTATTCATGTTTTTTATTGATTATTTTGATTTGTGTGATTTATTTTTGTAACAAAAATAAATATATAAGTACCAAGGTACCCATGTGTGATCTTTGGTACAAAGATCAGTGATCTTTGGTACAAAAGATTTGAAATTTTTTTCAACGAATTCATATGCATTTCTCTCACTGAGAGAAACATATGAAGAAAACTGCCATTGTCAAAAGCTTCACAACAGTTGATGACATTTCAAGGTCATATTTTACAGACCGTGTGACATTACTTGGAATATGAATGCTGTAGTTGGCTCTACGAATGATTATTTTTCCTAAAGGCACTTGATCTTGTTATTCAATCCTAGAGGTCCATGTCTGTGAATGCATGCAGTTATATTGCATGTTGCTTCAATGATCATCTGTTTGAAGGAGTCTGTGTATTAGGTTTAATTGTAATAAACAAATGGTTTTTGCTCGTAAGGACTAGATGGACTTCGTCATTTTTACCAATTGTAAAATCCAGTCGCCTGAATGCATATTGACCTCAAGTATCGGACCGGACAATGTTATCGATCGGAATAATCCAATAAAATTACAATTAGAATGATGAAAAATTAAGACAGTGGCAAACATGAGCAAATTTTTTCTTCAGAATAAAATTCACAGTACCTGTCAAGGACAGATTTCAGATCTTAATGAAAAGACCAAGGTAATTATGGTAAACAATGAGTAATGTACTATGAATTATCAAAATACTACAGATGAGTAATCATTGCAAAATGTGCCGTGATGCGAAAAATATTTCACCATCATAAACATTTCAGTTAATGGTAAAACATTTTACACCATGGCAAAAATTGTACACCATGAGAAAAAATTCAAATGAAAATGTTCATTCCGAATGAAAATTTAACATAGTGGTGAAAATATAACACCATCAGAAAAATTCTGAATGTAAATGACTACAAAAAATGACAAAGTGTATCTAGGCCTTTATTCTTTGTAACATTATGCAAAATGTCCTTGAAACATGTCAATGAACAATAAAAGTCATAGTTAATGGCTAAGTTTGAAATCAATTCCTAGAAAAAGTATACCATTATGTAAAAGGTATGTGTATAAATGCAGAGTTCAAGATATTCAGCCTTAATTCAATAATTTCAAAAATCTTGTTAAGTTTACTGAAAAGGTTGAGAAATTTATTGCATAGAATAGAGATAAATACAATGTTCATGTAAAGTAATGGGAACCTTTCCTAATGCAATCTGATCCCAATGCATAGATCTTACAAACTGTATATGAAATCCAATCTGGTGTCTGTTTTAAAAATTCTTTTGTGTAACTGTACTTTTTTCTTTAAATGTCTTGTTTATATATTGTGTAAAAAAATGAAAAAAGAATAAAGACCCTCACAGGCTTTGAAAAAGAAAGTATACCATTATAGTGGTAATTTTGGTTTTGAAGGATGTCTAAAATGACCTTTTCAAAATCTTGACAGTGCTTGTAAACATTATTGCAAGATGCAAATGCGAGATGGGAGTTTAAAACATTTGCATATGCTATGACACTGAGAAGAATGCATGAAAACAACCAAGGGCTAGTAAACTAAATATGGAATTATTTAGCCTGTGTTTGTTATATGTGTCTCAGTGAACGTTTAGTTTTCCTCAAGACACTTCATCTTATTGTTGCACACACTTTAGTGAAAAATAAGATATACTTTTTTTTAGATTGTCCAAGTTGTCCAAAATGACCTTTTCAAAATTTTGACAATGACCTGTGAATGCTATATTTAGGGAGCTCTTCAACACTCAACCGGCAGTTGACCATCAGAACTGGCAGTTCTAGCCGTTTGCTATTGTTCTAAACAATGGCAGAATGCTGACAGTCAGCTGTAGGCTGAATGTTAAAGCGGCCCCTTAATCAATAAGTTTGTCCATATGTCGGCAAAAGTGCATTATTATATTGTACAATACATAAGATAGTACAAGCTTATACCACAAATTGTGCTATACAAATAATGAATAAATCTAGTCATGTCTTGAAGATGAAGATATATTTTAAACATTTTTATATGCGACTGTCTCACTGATGGAAATCATAAAACAGCCATTGTCAAGGCTTATCAAAACAGTTGATGACATTTCAAGGTCATTGTATTTACAGCATGACATTACTGGAATATATATGTTGTAACTACCAATGATGATTCTTGATGCAAGTACTTTTCCTTAAGGCAGCTTATCCTGTTATTCAATCTGTATTAGCGCTTTGTATCCACTGGAAAAGGCACAATATAAATGCCGGCATTATTATTAGTTCTGAGAATTTAAAAGAAAAAGATAATTATTGAAGTTCTGTATTTTTGTGAGAGTATTAAAAATGCCCTTCACAGAATCAAGTCATTAAACATGGAATGGAAAGTCAAAGTTGCTGGTTACATTTTCCAATCACTTCATAGTAAAAAGAGTATATAATTATAGTGAATCTTTTATTCATTTTTGAGTGTCCAAAACGACCTTGAAAATGACCAGGGAAGTAGTATTTATATCTAATTGCAAGATGTAGTTGAAACATTTTCATATATAAAGACAACTGACAGAAATGCTTAAAAATAACCATGATGGGTTACAAAGCAGTTGATGACATGTTTTTCTTGTAGTATGACATAAGGAATATGTATGCTGTACCAGTCTCTTTTAATGGTAATTATTCCCTCAAGGCTCTTAATCATAATTGTTTTATTTTTATGGAGATCATTTATCTGTTGAGAGTACATGATTACAACATACAACTCATTAGGAAGTACTTTTCAACCACAATGTGGACTGTCTGTACAGAACACAGATCCAGATGAATGGGCATCCCCAGGATCGAAATATCTGAGATCAAGGTCTCCATGCGCACGATGATTATTCTTATTATTCCTAGACATAGTCTATCGTATAATTTAATTCTAGAGTCTGTGTCTTTGAATATAGGCCTATGTACTTATATTGTATTTTGCTATAAGGGTCATCCATTTTAAGAGATTGTAGGTTATATTTATAACCATGGTATGTACTGGTAGTACTTTAAGCTACAGTACACGGACTATGCGGTTTTTTTAGTGGGACAAAACTGTTGTCAGTAAGTCAATTTTATATCCTCTAAGTAGTCACCTTTGGGGTCCTATCCAATCTTTAAGTAAGTTTTAAACTAGGGCAGACTCCATACATATGCAGACATCACATATGCTGTAGAGATGAAACAGACACATATGATAAGCAAATGTGATAGGTCAGGTATTGTCCAGGAAAAATCTAATTGCATCTGGGAATATGCAACATTTTATAATGGACATTCAAATACCTGGAACTATATGTATACCTTGAAAGATGCTTTTCCAGTAATTGTTTTATTTGTGAAATTATCCCAGTTAAAAAAACTTCATGTAATGATACAATGCATCTGTTTCAAATTAATCCAAGGCAGATTTAATTGTATGTAACTAGATTTCTAGGTAACAGTTATGCATTGTTTAGTATTCAATTTTAACTAGAAATGGGCTAATGCAATGAAAGGAATAAGAGAAATTCTTGAGTCATCATTGTGAAATCATTGGTAAATTTGTCAGTGTACTTGAGGGACACGCTTCCATCTACTTCAATCAGAATATATATTGGATAAGTTTATGTTTTTGTAAAATGCAATGATGCAATGATTGAATTTTGTTTGCACTGCCTAAAAGGGAAGCTTTCATCAAGTGCTTATATACAAGAGATGAGTTCACATGATAACAGATGAAATAAGTTAGTGCTTATATACAAGAGATGAGTTCACATGATAAGAGATGAAATGATTTACTGTCAGTGTAAGCTCCTTCTAATGTATTCTAGGCATTGTGTGTTATCATAATATGATTGCAGGTAAATCGTAGTCATAAAAAAGGGTTGAACTATTTCCTTATTATGTACGGAATACACTGGTAAATTACAAGGAGCATATTTTGAAGGGGTGGGTAAAAGAAAGGGGGAAATTAATTAGGTATCAAATGTTTCTTACATAGCCATGATTCTGCCAAAATTACATATTTAACATTGCATGGCAAATTAATTCCATGTCTATTGCAGGGATATTATGATCTTAACATTTTAAAGCCAAAAAAAAAGAAAAAAGAAAAACCAAATTAGTTACGACAAGGTTTGAGATTTTCCCCCGGTTTGACTGCCAAAAAAATGGAAACAATAAAGATGCCTCAAAATAGATAATGGCACATGATTCTAGGATTTTTAATTGCTGGTAAAATATTTTGTCACCGAAAAATCTTTTTTTTTTTTTGGGGGGGGGAAATGGGCAAAAATTCAAAATTTTCAAGAAAACTACACATAATATGGTCATTTGGTCCCAAAATCAGAAAACATCAGACATTTTTACCCTAGAAATGATGTATTTTCATATCTTTAACTGATTTTTTCACCACTAAATAGTTTTGTCATACTTTTGGCAGTCAAATCGGGGTCAAATCTGGAACCTTGTCTTACCTGTGGGTGGTCAAAAAACCTAAATGCGAAATGCATTTTTTTGTTATTATTATTTTATTTTTATTTTCTTAAGAGGTGCTAAGGCAAATTTTAATTGAAAATCCACATGGGTGATGAATTAATAGTAAGAAACCTGTACTGTTACAATTGTTTGTTAAAACGAAAACACTTATTTAATTATAATTTTGTAATTTTCTCCGTCCTTTTTACCAAATTGGTTATTTTGATTTTCGTTTTCTTAAATATTAAAATAAAAAATAAAATGCGCAAATATATGAGGCCAAAACGATATGCTTTCCATTTGGAGGACATCAGCAGATTATATCTAAGTCCTTTAGTTGGAATGTTAGAATCATTCAGCGAAAGAGAACTCCTATGAACATGGTGCAGTTAGGACAGTGAACTTGTCAATCCAAATCTAAACGCTGTATGTGTGAAATGAGTTAACCTGCAACCAAGTCATGGTAGCTCATTAACCCAATGCCTCAGCATATCGCTATTGTTAGGATTTATTGAAATACTTTCACCTCTAGAAATGATGTTGACTTTGTCAGTCTCGCATCTGCGCAAGATATGTAAAATAAACCATCTTGGGGGCATTGAACAATGAATTGTATCTCAACTAGTAACATTAACCACTTTCACCTGCTGTAAAATTTACAAAATGTAATTGCTTTTATTTAACTAGGAGTTATATTTGCTACCATATATGTCATTCCATGTCAATGAACTCAATAGTTAAAACCTATTTGGCTATTTTTTCCTGATATCATCAAGTAATACGGAGTTGTTAATTTATGAATTTTTGACTCATGGTGTTTAACTTACCCATCTTACTTTTTTCTTGCCAATTCACATGACCAGCATCTGTCAACTGCATCATCATACTATAATTCTATAAAAAGCTGTGAACTATTATTTGTCTTTTTTAAGCTCCTGACTGTTGAATGATATAAAGATGTCCAGTTTTCATCTCGTCATAAATTGAGGAGCAACTTGAAGTGTTTTGTAAACAAGTTATTGTGCATCAATCAAATGCTGGGTTAAACCAAGGTGGAAATCAATTTGATGTATTTACATAAAATATGAATAAAACAACAACTTAAAATCATTGTTCACAAATGAGGGTTGACACTTCTGCATCACAATATTTTACTAACCTAGTTTGGAGGCCTTTCGCACAGATACCATCTGGCGTCTTCAACAATGAAAGGCCTCCGAATGAGGTTAGTAAAATATTGTGATGCAGAAGTTTCAACCTTCATTTGTGTATTTTATCACCATCACGTATGAGCCTATTTCCTTACAAAAATCATTGTTGAGTGTAATAAGCAGGCATGAGAGTTTTCAGATAATTATCTGATTTCATATATTTTTTTATCATTCAAATTCAGGTAATTTGGGGCTTGATTTAACCTTTTTAGTGGTTTATTTACCAAATTCAGATATTTTCTTGAAAAATCATTCTCATACCTGAATAAGTAAGTACAACATAAAGAAGGTAATAAAGTCAAGCTTTTGTAAGGAAAAAGGATTTTTGATAAATTTTAGAATTTTTTCTTTTAAACAGAATTTCATTCAGGCATTTCAGATGTATATTCTATTTTTAATACCGAGGGTTGAGTGCCACAAAGCCCTATCTGCATAACAGTAATCTTGGTAACAAAAAAATTCAAGATCTGATCGATTATTTTTTCCACATGAATGATCTAATTAGATCTGTATTTCAGAGTTCAAATTTTTTAAGATCATTTATGCGGAAAGAACCGTCAGGTCTTGAAGTCTGTTTTTCTTGAGATTGCTGTTAATGCAGATAGGGCCTTCTACCGTTCAACCCTCAATATGTGCCAAATTTATTTTGTTGAAAGTATAATGCCATATTTCAAGATCAAGTTGGCAGATTATCCTGCTTATGAAATTTTATTAGTATTTGGTTCTTAATACGCACTCACATATGTGAGCAGGATATATATGTCCTGTGGTCAAGACCCCCTTTTTCATGCCACCAGGCCGCTCACTAGATCCCCATTTTCAGCATGATTCAGTTCTTTGGACCCTTTTTTGAGGAAAAATAGCTGAAACTGCCAAAATTTACTCTGGAAATGGGGATATTTTCAGTTCGGAGGCTTTTTTTGGCCAAAATTTCAGTTCAATAGACCCTAAAAAAATCAGTTTCAAAGGTTCATTTTGTACAGAAAATCAGTTCACTTGACCCCCATTTCGGCGCAAGCGCCTGACATACCTACCACTTTCAAAAAATTGAGTGCCACCCCCCCCCCCCCCCGGGGTTGGGGGGTTGGGGGGGGGTTATTAATCTGCAATTTCTTAAAAAAAGATTTTCAGTATAGACATCAATCTCTGTGTACCTTTTAGCTATCACAAAAAATGACTTTGTAATTTTCATTTCTTAAGACCAAATATTGCTGTTACAAACATTATATTAAGTAGGTTGTTAATGTCACGACTGATTAAGGAAAATCTCAATTAAAACGGCATGTGTTGTTTCAATTACCCTAGAGAGGATGGATGAAGTCTGCATGCCAGGATGTAAACATGTCATTAGAAAGCTAATCAATTGTGAAATCGACATGTTAAGGTTAACCATTTGTATATCTACTGAAGATGAAATGCAACTATTCAGTAATCTGTGGTCAGAATACAAGAAGGATTTACATTTTAATTTAGTTGATTAATAATTTAAATTCCAAGGATGTAATTTAGATTTTATTTTTTTATTATCTTCCAAAGGACTAAACCATATTTTTCTAATAAAACACCCACTATTTCGTGCAACAAGTGTTCAACTGAAATCAAATTTATTTTTCTGATTATAATGAAAGCTTATACTGATGAACATCACCGGACATCACCAAATACTTGTCATCGCACGTGTTCTGAAGCAGTCCATCTACTTTAAAGCAATACTATAAGATTTCGATAAAAAATGGTTTACAGTAAAACAACATATAGAATGGAGGAATGTGAATATCTAAAAGTGTTTTCAAGTGTATTTTGTGAAAAACAATTGTTTTGCCACCAAAAATTGGATAAAAACACATGCATGCTTTCCTATACTAAAACCTGTGGAATTAAATTCGGGATCCCGAATTTAATTCAACAAATAGTCATAACAGAAAAAGTAAGCATCTTTGAGCCAAATCGTTTGGAGGGTATTCATATCCACCAAAAACAAACCCAATAAGCCCAAAAAATCAAAAGTCATGGGTGACAGGGGGCGCTTCATTTTTGACACTTTATAGTATAATAGTAATAATAGTAATAATGAGAGATTTTTTGAGCGCTCATAACAAAGAAAGCCGCTGAGCGCTGTACATGCTTAAATATACAATACAATTTTACAAATACACATTGTTACAAACAGAATCAAGTACAATCATTGACAATAGGAGAAAATGGTAAAGTTAATTTCACATGCAGTCACTCAAAATAGTCCTCAAAAAGTAGAGTCTTGAGAATACGCTTAAACTGACTAGTAGTCATTACTGGAGCAGCATTCCTGATTAATGAAGGCAAATTGTTCCAGAGTTTTGGTCCAGAGATGGCGAATGATCTTTGTTCGTAGAAATTTGTTCTTGGACGCTGTGAAGGGAATTCAAAAGAGACTTGAGATGAGGATCTCAGAGTCCGAGCAGGTATATAGCGGCTGAGCAAATTTGCAAGGTAAGTAGGAGAGTGATCATGGAAAGTCTTAAATACTAGAAGGAGGAACTTGTATTCTATGCGCTTTGATATGGGCAGCCAATGGAGATCCTGTAACACCGGTGTGATGTGATCTCTGTGTTTAGTCAGTGTGACAAGACGGGCCAAAGTGTTCTGGAGTATTTGGAGTTTTTGAAGATCTTTGTCAGGAAGGCCCACTAGGAGGGAATTACAGCAGTTGAGGCGTGAGGTTATGAAAGCGTGTACTAGACGCTCAGTTGTAGCATTGTTGAGGTATTTCCTAATTCTGCCAAGCTTATAGATAAAAGCCCAGCCACTGCGACAAACGTTGCTTATGTGAGTCTTTAGCAAGAGATTGCTTTCGAAAGTGACACCGAGATTGCGGGCTTCAGTATTGCTTTAAATCTTAGAATACAAAAGTTCATTGCCATGTGTTATTACAATAACATATTCACTTATAAGGATGTGATGTTATGTAAATTTTATTTTCAACTTTATCAATGTGATTTGCCTCGAACTTGAACCAGGACTTGATTTCAACAAGGGCCGTATAAAAATTGCAAGCAACATTAGCATCTGTAAGGTATACTGACTAGTTAGACAGGGTATTCAACTAAGCTGTAGCATAATTTTGCAAGTTCATTGTCTTGATAAGTTTTCTAGCCAGCTGTTAAGTGCTATGGTAAGAATATTGATGTAAGGTCATTTGCTTCTCACATGACCAGGAACCAGGCGGTATAGGACACGATTGATAGAAGCTGCTAAATTTAGGGACGAGGGATTTCTAAAAACGCAAATTTAGGATACGTTTTATGTGTATTTCTATTGGGCCACGTATTGAAGAAAATATTATAAAAATTTGTATTTTTACCTTTCCTCAAAAAATTACAAAAGTGTTCTTATAGTAATAAACATAATTACGTTATTCCAAATCCGCTGGAGTTCACGCGTGAACCCCACTTTTTATAGATTGTATCATTTTTTTACCGATTAGGAATATAATTTTAGTGACCATCCCTGAAGTTGTATTTTTCCACAAATTATCCAACGGCTTAAGCCAGAGGCGGTATTGGACATGACGCAGCCGGGGATCGGCTATGATACTGTACGGCAACCAGTAATAGTTGCCACGGCCTCCGCCGCCTGACCTGGAACCATGCTTTCCATAATTGTGACCGTCCATTTCATGAACATAATATCAAGGTTTATGCATACTAAATGTTGTATTGACATAGATAGCAACCTGAGAGGACGATTCTTTCTATCAGCTTACTGATGGAAGGCACATTTGAGACGGATCTGTAGTTCTTAAACAGCTGATAAAGCAAAGCAGGTTTCTGTAGGATAGGAGGAACAATAGCTTGTATCCGCTGATGATCTGATTAAGGTTGTCGTGAAATGGCCAACAAAGAGCTGCATCTGGACCCACTCACTCCCAACTTGGCCCACCATCTTACCAATTTCATGTCATATTGTCGAAACCTCCCTTGCCATGACAAGCATATTGCTTCATTAACCCTAACCCTGGCACATCAAAGTACATAGAATCCTAGACCACACAGAAAATAGGCAAGCTATTCAGCCTTAGCCCATACAGCAAAACACACA
>JXSR01S000827.1:18977-30855 GCA_000969725.1 Ophiothrix spiculata | reverse complement strand
AAATCTGCATTATAATGAATTGCTACAGGTTTTCTTTTGACCCACAGCAATTCAAATCTGCATTATAATGAATTGCTACAGGTTTTCTTATGACCCACAGCAATTCAAATCTGCATTAAAATGAATTGCTACAGGTTTTCTTTTGACCCACAGCAATTCAAACCTGCCTTTCAATGAATTGCTACAGAACATAATTTGATCAGTTATCCAGGTCTGTTATCTGTTACTTTCTGGGTTTTATTTCCATGAATGGAAATAGGCACTGAGATAATGCGGTACTACCAGAATGGCACTGTTGGCTTGAGGACACCACCTTGTTACCCTGGAATACATGTACTAGTACTTGACTATAATTATTCACTGAATATCCTTTCCAAAAAGAAATAAATCAGTCTAATGCTGCTTTCACACTGTGTTATTTTGTAGCCTTGTTGCAAGTCACAATGAATTCTACTTACAAAACAACAAGACTGCAAGCGACACAATTCTTGTTGGTGTTGCAGCAAAACAGATAGTGTGAAAGTAAAGGCACAATAGACCTACAAAGCTACACCAGTATTTTATTTATTTATTTATAACGTTCGGCTGAAAGCCAGGCTAATCCCAATAGTGCATTTGCATTCAATTCAAGGGATGCCTCCGTGGTGTGAAAGACAGAATAATGGAAAGAAATTTCGATTTTAAATGCAGGAGGAAACCGAAGTGCTCGGAGAAAACCTGCGAGGACGAGTATGGATTCGACAACCAAATTCACGTACAACCTAGGTCCGACCGGGAATCGAACCTGGGTTGCAGCGGTGAAAGGCGAGGTCAGAAAAGATGCGCCAACCCGTCCTCCCAAAGTATAGTATGAAAGCAGCATTATAAATTTTGACAGCAGATTTCTGCCCCCTTGCAATAAAATAAACTACAGAAACAATGTTATAGGATTGTTGGGAACCATTTATTACAAATCATTTTCATCAAAGCATGCAACATTTGTTTTCAGTCATTTCTACTTATTGCAAACATCATAAGAGTTTTATAAAACGGATCCAGTTGAAAGTTTGAAGCTTTTCTGCAAAGAAAATATCCAAATTAAGAAGAAGAGAAGAGGAATTATTTTGAGGATACATTTCTCTTTAAAAATTCTGTTTCGAGATCACTGTAATTGACCCATGGCGATTTCTGCAAATTTAACAAATCTACATAATGAAATGCTGAGTTCTAGAGGCTCTCTTTTGACACGGAACAAAATTTGATCAGTGTTTCCAGGTCTGTGATCTGTGCTGTAAGGGTGTTATTTAATGCATGGAAATAAGCACTGAGATAATGCGGTACTATCGGATGTTTAATATTAGCTTGGGGACATCACCTTGTTACCCTGGAATATGTGTATTAGAAACTTGACAATAATTGTTCATTATATAGTGAATATTCTTCTGAGAGAAAAACAAAAATCAGATATAAAGGGAACTATATCAGTGTTTACTGCACAGCCAGGCATCAAACTAAGTCAACCTTATAATTTCTATGTTCATTAGACAAAATGTAAAGATACCAATACATAATGTATCGGGATTTGGAATACATATTCAAGCATTTTCCTAATGAATTTGATCTCTAAATGCATTTAGATGTTACAATTTGTATTGTAAATTCACACTTAATTAAGAAAAGTAATTCACAATCAGGTGTGTTCCTGGAAAGGATAATTTTGAATTAATAATTAATGGTTTTAAATTAGTTAGTTAGTAAAATATGTTGCAAATCTTAAATCTGAAATTTAATTTTGAAAATCGAATCATATATTTCCTTGGTTTTTTTTAAAATTACTATTCTGTTGGACGCACTGATGTCACAGACTAGAATTCTGTTCTCTGATTGGTCAATTGAGGCTATTCCATGTTACTCCCTGGCGTGAAACATTGCATTGGAGGTCAATGAAAAAGTCTACAAAATTTACATTTTCAGCTAAATTAATGTTTGTATCAACCCCTTTCTTTGATATAATGTTCAAAAATGTGTCCTTCAACTTAATTGTAATAAAAATTTACAGAATCAGAGCGGAAACATAAATTATTTTGGAAATATTGGTTCACTCCATAGACATCGCACAGTAAGTTTCACGCCAGTAACAAGGACTGAGTAAGCCAAATTCAACAACTGCGTCCGACAGAATTGGTTATTAAACTAAACAACCTGACTGGTTCACATCAAATCCAAGGGAACACGTCATGATGAAGGCAGGGAGGGAGGTCCAGCTGAGTACAGATTACATTCATCATTTGAATCATATAAGGCTACAGTCCCTAAGTGGGTGCCATTTTTGCCAACGGCATGCAACTTTTTACCTACTTACACATATCAGAATAATACAATTTTTGGCGTACATATGTAATAGAGTCTCTAGTTTATACATGAGACTTTAGTAGTGATTTCACGTCCATTATCAAGGTCAAAATTACGTCAATAAACTACTTCGAAAAAATTTACACCTTTTGTACCGAAACCTTAAAATTTTATGATGTTCGAACGATTCGCCTGTTTTCAAATTTTGACAGATTGTAGGCTTGATACTTTTTATTGAATTACAAATATTATTTTATAAATGTGTTGTGTTGATTTTGAATGATAATGTAACAAACCCGCGTTGTTTTGCCCGAACATCCGGGCGTGAATTATGACTCTGAGTTCGCCCTGTTAGAGCTGTGAATAACCTGATTTTAGTATCTACATTATCTACATTTTGTCTGATATACGCATTCGCATAATTTACTTACAAATTGAGCATTCCAATGAGGCAAAAAATGCAATTTTTATGTAAACAAAAGAAAAATATGGTATTCTAATGTTTATGTTTTAGATTTTAGTTCACCATCTCAACGCTGCCTTGATAGCTCAGCAGTGGATCTCTCGCTTCGTAATGCATGACTAACCCCCGCCATAATCCATGGTTCGAGTCCCCGCAAAGGCAGTGGAAACTATTTATCTTTTCATGATTGAAAAATAGTTAGGATTCACATTTTCCTGAGCATGTGGATTCCTCGTACCCTTAAATTGCACTGTAGAAGAGATTTGATGACCAATAGGTAAACCAGAGGAAAAAGTGGTCAAAAATCAACATTTTTGAAAAATACAACTACTATTTGAAACATTTTTAATTGCTTAATGTGAGCAGCCGAGATTCATGACTGTGCCTCCAAATACCAATCTTCTTACTAAGCTCCCTCCTCTTCCAGGATATGATATATCGTCATGTGAGTGCAAGAAAGTCGTATCTGCAATGGCTGCCCTAAGTTATGTTTATTTTATACTTTGTCACAAGAATGTGAAGAATCCCTCAAAATGTTCCTGTCTTAAGTCGGTGGTTCTTGAAATGGTTCTTCAAGATCCACTGACCCAAGACTGGAGATTATAAATTGTGCAATCCCAATTTATGACAAATGGCAGCTATTGCAGATATGACTCTCTTGCATTCACATGACGATATTACAATTTAGTAGCAAGTCTAAAAAAAGGGACAAATTAATACCTTCATATCAGGTGTACATTTGCAAGATTATTGAGCAGGCACACCTTGCTTACACCAAATCAAAGGGCCCATGACGAAAACAGCTAAACATGATGCAGTATACAGAATCAAGATGGATCCTTCGCTATTGGGTTACACATTTTGAAGATGATTTGTGATGTGCATAATAAATCACGGAATGTAGTAGATTCAAAAAGGTCACGGCAAGAAAAGATGCTCAAGATGGAAACAGATCCATTCCTTCGCTGATATCTGTTTGAGAGTACGGTGCCTTGAGGCATGCAACAACAGGTTGATCCCATTTGAATAATGTGCCGTAAGTGCAGTGCTAACATGCGATGTCAAAATCACCCCGAGATTTGACAAAGAAAACAAAGTGCTCTAAATCTCGTACATGTGAGACTAAGTTGTGGAATACAAATATACTGGTTTATCCAGGGTCTTCAGTGATTTGTAAATTTTTGATCAGCTAGGGATCATCGGGAGTCATCAAGTGGTTGAATTATGAATAACATAAGAGTGCATTTGTCTTGAACAAAGACAGTGGTTGGCATTTGATTGGTAGCAGAGACTGATGTGTGCTCATCTTTTATGCATGATTCAAGGAGGTGGCGATGTGCCACCAAAAAGACCCCATTTTTTTCTCTCGCTCTCACTGAAAGACCTCCAATTTTTACCAACTGTCACTCAATGACCCCCTATTTTTTAAACTTCCTTGTCACCAAAAAAACCTTTGCCATTCAAAGACCCACCATTTTCTTAATTTGTAATTTTTCAAAATTTTGTCGAAAATTTCTCAAAAATCATCAAAAAATTTATCAACATTTGTCGATTTTTGTCGAATTATAATTTTTCGAACATTTTGCAAAAATTGGTCAAAAATCTTTGCAAAAATAGTCGTAGAATTTTGCAAAATTCATCAAAATTTCGCTGATTTTTCGCTAATTTTTGACCATGTTTACCAGGAAAGACCCACTTTTTGTTGAATTTCGCCCAAAGACACCAATTTTTGGACTTTATCACGGAAAGACCCCCTTATTTACGCAAATTCTGCTTATAATTACAAATTCTGAATTGATTTTCCAAGTCCTTTAATCAAGCTTCTCAGATGAGAAGATGTTAGAGGATAGGGGTCAGAACTGAAGGCCTATTGATTTAATATATCCACTCTTCAGCATCTGACCATATAGCTCAGTTGGTAGAGTGTGGGGCTAGTATTCCCAAGGTCCCAGGTTCGAATCCTGGATGGTCACTGATTTTTTTTCACTGATGGTCACTTTGTTGTTTGGAATACGATTTATAATTATGTCCCTTTATATTAATTTGACCACATGTTTAATCTTCGTTTTTACTAAATCATAAAGTAAAAACCTTTGTGTAGTCAAACATTTTGAGGTAATGTATTCGAGTGTAATTCAATGGCTTATTAAAATCTACGCCCGTAGCCAGGGGGGGGGGGGTGCGTTGGGGCATCGCACCCCCAAATTTGACAATGTACAAAAAAGGTCCACACAAAGTCCCAATTTCATACATTTGGCAATCAAAACTTCTGTTATCATAAATATTTTTAGATTAAGGCATCCTTTTTCTGATTTAAAATTCTAAAATGATATGTGACCGTCCACAACAAACCTCTAGTTAAGTTGGTACCAGTTCAAATAAATTTTACCTCAGATTCAAAAAGAATCAGCTTTGAAATGATACTTGTTGTTCCAAATTCATATGACACCCAGGAGTAGAGTTACGATTCTTCAACGCATGATATGTCAAAATACCTAAAACTAAGAAAACATCCATTAAAGTTGTCACATTATTCTCGTTTCTAATGGTCATGGAGCTGACACTGCTTTTTAAGGGTTTTGCTCCCTAAAATAAATATTGTGTTAAAAATAGCTGCAAATCAGTGAATTTTAGGTAGAAATAATCAAACAGTCTCCAATGGGGGCTTAATCACCTCAAATTTGTACATCCTAGGCACCGCAAAATGTACCCTCCGTATTGAAAATTCCTGGATCAGCTCCTTTAATGGATAGGGGCGCACCATTAGATTTCCAGGGGGGAGCAGGTAGTTTTTTGGAAAAAAAATATCCCTCCATAGGCAGAAGAAAAAAAAATCACCCCTGAATAGGGGGAAAAACAGTAATTTCTAAGAAAAAAAATTCGGCCCCGAACGTGACGCAAAAAATAAAAAATCAACCCGAACCCAACTTCCTGCTCCCCCCTGGAAATCTAATGGTGCGCCCCTTAGATCAAAATGTGATTAAAATGCTCTCTTTTAAGAAGACAATTGCATCAATCCTTGCCACATTGTTCCACTTATTACAGATGATTATCATTTTACATGGAGCAAGATGTTGATCAAACATTTGCATTATAGAAAACAGTATGGCGGTCATGTCAGCCATTCAGTCTAAGCAAATACATCTATTGCAATTGCAGTAGGGAAGAAGTACGGGTCAGCCGCAAATTGAATTTGAAAGCACATCTCAATGACAAATGTGTTATTTGAGCGAACACTGAAAATGGAAAAAGAAGACATCAAGACCTTCCCATCATGCATTGCTTCCAATGCAATTTATTGTACAGGTTGTAATGAGAGGGTTTAGGGATGAAACATATCCGGAATGCAAAATTGGGATGAGGTCTGCTGATTGTGCTGTGTTTCACTCCTAAACCTTCTCATCACAACCCATACAAAACATCGCATTGGAAGCAAGGCATGATGGGAAGGTCCTGATATCTTCTTTTTGAGATGGTTACCAATGCAATTGTCTAAAGCAATGCACAAATTAAAGGAGGGCTAGCTTTGTACGGAGCTATATGTATGGCTGTATTTTGTTGTATTTTGTCTAAAGAGTAATTTATTGAATTTTTTTTTAAGATCATCTGGAGTATTATTTGATTGATGGTATTTTCATGTCTTAAAAAGGTTATAATGCAAAATCTGGAAATTAGATATGTGAATTGTAAAGTTTTAACCAGTACCAATACAATAATTTCTCTGTGTTTACATTTAAAAAAAATACACCAGTTTAAAATAGGCTGGTTGTTTGAAAAAAATATTCACAATAAGATGATTTTTATTTTCATGATGTATGGTTAGAGTAGATTGCAAAAGTTAATTTGAAAATCACATGTGCATGAATAGCAAACACAAACAAGGAAATTCATAGTGAAGGATATGTTTTGTTTCCTTGTACCTCGCTGGGTGGTAAGATGAAAATAAAAAACCTCAAAAAGGGAAAATGGGTTGGAAAAGAATTATATGAGCTTTCCAATACAGCTGACATGTACTACTTTTGTAAGAAAGCACTGTAAGTTCCATGATAAAGCCGGCAGTAGTTATGCACATCATTTGCAATGTGACATTAGGCAAAAAAAATTGTTGTGTTGCCCTCAGCGACCAACCCTATTCAAAAATTTAAAAACAAAGGGTAGGGAAAGCACCAAATTTTGCTCAGATTGGGTGTTTTTGGATAAAATATTTTGAAAATAGTGGAAAATGCACCCAAATTTCATAATTTAGGTGGTTCTAAAAAAATATTAAAAAAAATAAATTATTTTCCGACCAACTGACTAATTTTTTCAGAAATTTCACTTGAGGGCAACATAACAATTTTTTTCTTGGCCTTAAACTTACTCACTTACATGATTTGTACAATACATTTGAGTGTCAGGAAATGAGTCGTCTGAAAGAAACGATTGTGAAATGGAATGCCTCGTCAACGTCGGATAGAAAACATGTCATTTATGTGATGTAGCAATGCACCTGTCACTGTGCACAATTTGTGTAATTGGGGATGTTAGAATGATGAAGACATGTTGAATTTTTTCAGGGCTGCTAAGTTTTCAGGCAATTCATCTTGTGCATTTTCAGCTTTTCAAACATTTTGTCACATATGTCCTGTCAATTTCGACAATTATGTCTTACATGACGTTAAGTGTTGGTGAAATTTGCAAGTGGTATCAAGTCTCTCGCAGAAGTGATGCAAGATTTGATTAACTGTTTGTATGTTAGAACCATTTAAATAATATATGTGACCGTCCATCCCAAACCAGCCGTAAATGTCATTTTCACTTCCATATCCAGGTAATTATTTGCTTAAGGATTAAAATGAAACCTTAATGAACTTCACACGATTTACAGAAGTCAAGTTATGGTCCGTCAATGGTTGTCAGGGAGTAAAACGTATAACTGAGATAAACACGTTCAAAGATCAGTAAGCCCTATATTTTCTGTTGATTGTCTAAAAAATATGCAGATTTATTTTACATTTTCTTGAAATGAAACTTTGCTGGTATTTTGTAGTAAGCACAAGGATTGTGAATCTGTCAAAAATCAATTTCGGCAAATTACGACCTTGACATGTATTTTCACTTGTAGCGCAAAATGAAGTTTCTGGCATTTACGGCTCATACAGGCTGGACAGCCACATATTAAGTTATGGGCAAATTTTGTGTTATTTACCTAAACAACTGATCCTATATTGGAGGGTCCATCTTCAAGGAAAGGTAAAGGTTATCACCGAAAGGAAATTCTTCAAAATTCACTGGTTGGCTACCTGGATATGGTAGTTCTATCCAATTTCTATTTTGAAAATTATCAAGTAGAACCATTGTGAAACAACCATGTTTTGTATTTTTATTTCCTATACATTTACTATTTCCAATACCCATAGTTCTAAAGTCATATGTAATATCTTACTTTCCCTCGCAAATTGTCAAGTTAGTAATTTGATTTAGTTAATAAGTTCCATATGATATGCCCTACATATAAAATGACTGCACTTTTTAATATGAAACCCAAGTCAACGTGCATGAGCACAAAATGATGCCATAAACTATGCTGTCATGTCATATAATAAACAAACAACATGTTGTTATTAACCCTTTCTGGTCTGACCACTTTTTCCACCCAGGCTGAAGGCATTTTAGCTCTAAATTTACTACCAAAGTAAATTCAAATTATCTTTAGAAATGTTTCATTATGATTAGATGAAATCTCGGCCCCATAATACATCGGTATGAATTGTACACATTGCATGGGATAGTGTTTTTGAAGGTGAGAGGCAGTTAGGGTAGTTATACTTCAGTCAAAATTAGGGTGTCTTGGGACGTCCTACACCTCAGTGGCGTAGCCAGGTTTTCGAAAGTGGGGGGGGAGCCACAATATGAAGACGAACTGACAGACGAACCGACGGAATTGTATTGACCATGCGAGCAGAGATGGTACAGCATCATAGTCGTCATGATGGAGCGAATAACGGGTAGGGTCCAGGGGCCCGCCTTAGGGCCCCTTGTGGGGGTCCAGGGGGCGAAGCTCAGGTGTTTTAGCTATTTGACATACTGCAGGAAGGCTTATTGAAACAATTTTGGATTTATGTAGTTATAATGGTGCCAAAATGCAGTGAAAATCATCTGTATGAGGTAGGTTTTGCAGAAAAAATGCCAAAAATAGGCCAAAAATTGCCATTTTGGTGGCAGCGTTGGGATTTTTTGCATTTTTTGACCTATTTTTTGCATTTTTTTAAAAACTAAGATAAAAATCAAAAATTTGAGAAAAACCGTTCCTAGACATTTGTTTCTAAATTCCAAAAAGCTAAAAAGTTCAAAATTTCATGAATGCAAATTTAAGTTAGGCTTTTCAGAAATTTTGGGGCAACAAATACGGTTTTGGCATTGTTTGCCAAAATTGACATTTTTGGTCAAAAACTGATATCATCATCATGTTCAGGGTAAAAATCCGCTTCTAAAAATGTATACTTTTATATAGTTTGTGCAATTAGTTTGAAAGTAACAGCACAAAAACGGTTTATGCCATTTGAAGGTCTACCCCAGCCTTAAACTATGGATAGGATATTCGGCTTCTCACACCACGTTAAATCTTGAAATAACATAATTGTTTCTCTAATTAGATTTCACCATTTGTTCCAGGTGGTTAGTAAGGTGAAATGATTGGGACTTTTGATGTCAACACATTCGTTTGGATAACATTACCTATTATACAACAGCATACATCTTTATCAATTGAAATTAAGGTAGCTGGCTAGATGACTTTAAACATCTTTTGTTCAATTAGATTTCAGCAACTTTTTAGATAGATAGTTAACCCTAACACTTTTGACCACTTTTTCGTTGAAAAAAATCTGCAAGTCAAAAATGTCGGATTTTCACCTGAATTCAAACCCACAACCTCCCGTTTCCCGGTCCAATTATTACTATGTTAAGCCACTGAGCAGGCGCTGCCATGACAGTGGAATGGGATATTGTGAGATTTAGTGGGGCTAACCCTAACCCTACCAAATACCAAAAAATCCCATTCTGCAAAGTTAGGCAAATCGACTAAGTCTGAATACGTCATAGACCGGAGTTAGTAATGATCACGAAGTCGCTGCCATGGCAGCGCCTGCTCGGTGGCTTGACATAGTGATAATGGGTTTGGGATGCGGGAGGTACCGGGTTCGAGCCCAGGTGGAAACCTGTTATTTTTGACTTGTAAATTTCTGAGGAGATGGTTTCTGAACGGAAAAGTGGGGTAGGGGTTTAGGGTTAAGACCGCCTAGATTTGGGTCTATGCTAACCCTAACCCTACCAAATGCCAAAAAATCCCATTCTACAAAGTTAGGCAAATCGACTAAGTCCGAATACGTCATAGACCGGAGTTAGTAATGATCACGAAATCGCTGCCATGGCAGGGCCTGCTCAGTGGCTTGACATAGTGATAATGGGACCGGGTTCGAGCCCAGGTGGAAACCCGTTATTTTTGACATAGTTTCTGAACGGAAAAGTGGGGTAGGTTGTTAGGGTTAATGAGATTGAGCAGGCTTAAGATTGAGACATCAGTGATCAAAGGATATTTCAACAAACTCTGGGGTAGTTGATAAAAATGGAGATATCTTTTATCAAATAGTATTTTCAACAAATCCATCTGATAACTAGATGATAGGAATAGGGTATCTTATGTTGTATGATATTTCAACAATCACTTAATACCTCGGTAATAGTACTCTGGTTTTCCTTACATGGAATTTCAACAACTGAGGCAAACTTGCTAGTTGATAAGATTTGAAGACATCTTGTCAAAGGCAATTTCAACATTTACATATTCTTATCTATAGTAGTTATATGGTGCAGCAAATGTAAAAATAGGTAGTTGGATGAATTCTCTGTTATAATTGGAATATGAAACAAAAATCCCATGATATTTTCTAATGCTAGTCAATTCTTTGTCATTAAGTCTTAAAAGACTTAATGACAAAGAATTGCAAGAAAGAAAGTTATATGTTTGTTTTAAAGTTTTTTCCAAATTGTTTTTTATATTTATGATATAATCGTTAAATTCTTATAGGAAAATAGTAATTATGTGTTAAGCCTTGTTTCCACGATCGTTGTTTAGTTGTTGTCAGCTCTTTGTTTGTGAATTCATTGTTAACTTGTTGTTAACTCGTTGTTTTGGTGTAGATGGGAACGCTGTTTCACGGTGTCGTTGTGAACGCTGTTTCACGGTGTCGTTTTTTCGCTAATAATAAGAAAACAACGAGTTCATAACCATAAGAAATCTTATGGTTAGTGGGCTAACAACGATGATTCATCGTTGTTAGGTGCGGTAGGAACCGGATAACTACGGCATTCGTTGTTTCAGACGACTTTCATGTCAAAAGCTACATTTAAATTACATGTACAATATGGTTACTATAAGATGATTAAATAAAGCAAACGAACTGCGTAGAGTTAGGATTCTTCACCAAAAAATGATACAGTGAGCAATATGATAAAAGATTTTATATATTGCATAATCAGGGCTTCATTTTAGAAAAATGCTGAAGAGCTCTAAATTACTCTCCTGAAAGTTCAAGGAGAGTTGTCAGGAGAGTGATTTGAGGTCACACCATTAGATATTAGCATGTTTTAGCAGTTTAAGGTGAGCTAAATATTGCTCTCCTAAGAGACTGTTTAGGCGAGCATAGGAGAGCAATCACTCCAGCTCGCCTTACAAATGAAGGCCTGCATAATAGGCCTACATAATATGCAGGTTGATTTTAGACACAGTAACTCTGTATAGGACCAAGATGCCATAAGTTCATCACAAGAAATGTGTATATAGATCAAACACAGATCAACATATTAAAGTTATACAAAAATCTATACAAAAAAGTATAGACCAATATTTGTCAGCCGGGGGGGGGGGCACTCCCACATATTGGCACGCGTCATGCTCCTGTCGATAGACCCCCTTTTTTTGCTCCGCTCTCACCCAATGACCACCTTTTCACTGAGCTGTCACCCAATGACCCCCTATTATTTTGAAAGTCAAACCTATTTTATGGTGACTCTCATCCATTGCCCTGATATTTCGAGAACCTA
>JXSR01S000827.1:0-13728 GCA_000969725.1 Ophiothrix spiculata | reverse complement strand
AATTTGAGCCATTTGTGTGTAAATTTTTCACTTTTTTGGATTGTACTATACTTTCAAGCTTTGTTTAGAGCATTTCCATAAATATTTAATTCTAGGTGGAATCTAGGTTAGTCCCTTTAAATAGGAGAACAATGCTGACTTAAAACACACTAACATTACATGAAACATGAATTGTTAGCGATTTATGGGCTTTTTGGTTAGAAAAATTGATTTTCTTAATTATTACCATTCACATAATAAATCTATACTCCTCTTATGGTAGATTTGCTCTGTACCCCCTCATATCATCATGTGAGTGCAATAAATGACTGCCCTAAGTGATATTTATTAACACTTTGTTACGAGAAGGTGAAAATCCCTCAAAATTTCCCCGTCTTATATTATGTCAGTGGCTCTTGAAATGGTTATTCAGGGACCACTGGCCAACTCTGGAGATTATGAAGTATGCAATCCACATTTATGACAAATTTCGTCTCCTTGTTTCCTTGGGCAAGAAACTTTACTCTACTTGCTCCGTGGTCGGACAGTCACGTAAAGCCGTGGGTCCCCTGTATAAATAGACTCCTTCATGGGGTATGCATGTTATGCAAGTACTTGTATCATTGATTGATTGATTGAAATGACTGCTTTTGCATATACTGTAAACGACAATATTTTCGTGCTCAGTAATTTTCACGCATGTCCAATTTTGGACCATTTCGCACATTTTTATTTTCGCGCACGTTAACATTGGGCTAGTATTGAATTTCCTTTGCAACAAGTACACATTAATTTTCACGTTACATTTATTTTCACGCTTTTTTCATTTTGTGGGAAAAGCATGAAAATAAATGTAGCGCGAAAAATACCACTTACACAGTAAGATTTTCTAGCACTCACATGAAGATATGGCATTAACCAAACCTTACATCCATGGATGGAGGAGATTTGAAACATATTCCGTATTATATATTATAAATTATGAAATTACGTATGGAAAATTGGCCTTAAATGGGATTATTTCATTTTACTTGTTTACAATATTTATACTCAAATAAACGTTCATCTGAGAAGCAAAATATATAAGCACATAGAAATAGTTTTTAGAATGCATAATAGAACTATGTATAAAACAGTGGTATTAGTAGTTCGGGACAAGGTCATCTCTTTCCTTGTGTCAGTCATAACATATTCACTAATTTCTTTCTTTGAATTATTTGTTTCGTAGCACATCTGTTGTTTTTGCTTCATTACTAGCAATGAGTTCAGCCATTATAAAAGACATCTTATTTTCTTTTATTTGTTTCAGAATGATACCATGACAACCATCACTTAGGAAGGATATATTTCGCACAATGCATCACAGGATGATACTAGCATGTAGTGATACTTGCTCTAGGCAGAATGGTGGATATCAAAATTAAGACAAGCTTTCACATATTTTCATGGAACTTATTCAACTTTTCTGAGGTTAAGGAGTAGAAACCATCTGCCACCATTGGTAGCTTGCGCAATACCGAGGGACCCAAAATCATGACCATGGATGGGATTTTATCTGGGAGGCTCACCAACCTTCCACCACAACCATCCAAAGTGGTCAAGGTGGTCTTGAGCTGCACAAAATCAGGTAGGTTCAAATAAACTCCGCGCCAGAAGTTCCTACCCATGATTTTGACAGGCATGAAGATGAATTAAATTAACTTTTGTCTGATAATTTTTGGCACACCAGTCAAGTCTCATCAATTTGTAGTCAGAATGTATCAAGTTCTTTTAACTCTTTCACTCCAGCAAGCCGCTCACAGCAGCTCACAAAAGAGTGCACGAGTTGCCGGAATTTCTACTTTGACGCAATTTTTTCAAATAGCTCTAAAATAAAAACTACAAGCCCACATTGGTCGAAAATTTGCCAGCAAGCAGTTAAAACACAGAGCTATCTAGCACGATCATTTTTATAAGCAAAGAAAACAACCCTGGCGTACTACAATTATTGTATGCTATCATAAAGTAAGGTGTCTGTGGCAAAATATGGCAGATGATGAAATTTTTATTCTGGAGTTAAAGGTTACATGAAAAGAAAATATCAAGTAGTTTTGATAAATTTGTTATAACAAAACTGAGTGAAAAACAACAACATAAAATTCCAATTATGCACGATGCTCATAAACGCTTTCAAATATACCGCCTCGCAATCCTGTATTTGACGACCTCAAAAACAATCTCTTTGAACTGGCTGAGTGAGATTACGCATGTTAGTGTACGAAGAGTTTCATAAGACCCTGGAATATACACCCAGTAAAACTATTATATGTATTGTTTAATATCCGTGGATCTCGAAAATCTCAGAACACTTACCATTGTCATCCGACCTTGCTTTCATACTAGTTGTGGCTTTGTACTTTCTGTTCATTGTACAAGCATGACGAGACGTTAAAGCTATCGAAGTATGTAAGCATCATAGTAGGGCAGTTCAGATTGATTGTTTTTCGAGGTCATAAAAAAGCGCTATATTTGAAAGTCGTTTTGAGTATCTTTGACTATGTGTGCTTTATTAAAATTTTACATTGGTGTTTTCCACTTTGTTTTGTTATAACGACTGTATATGAAGCTACTTATATTTTCTTTTCCTGTAACCTTTAAAGAGTTAACTTGCGATATTGATTTGCAAATAACGGATGATTTTAAACATTTACTTCTGAATTCAATTGTTTTAAATTGATCAACTACACACAGAGAACCATTATCGCTACCAAACATTTGGTTGTGACGTCAAAATGACGATTGACTCCAAATAAAATAACTTCAACACCGAGTTGAGACCAAATAAAATTTCGCGCTAAATTGAACATGTATTGAATTGCCATATACATTGCCTCAAATGTTTGTTACCGGTTTATACTTTAAATTCGATCGCAAATATTTGGTTACGTCACAACCAAATGTTTGGTTGCAAAAATTTTGTGTGAAGGCCGACTTTGTTTTGACCCTAACAGTTAATATAGTATACAACGGGTCAATAATACTACCGTGTGCTGTCACAATGAATTGAATAGCCCGCGCTGTGGAGCGAATCCTTGTGTTATTGATCCCGGCTACTCACGGTGTGCAGTCATGGTTTTGTGGTTTACCCAAAGTGTGTCGTTCAGGAATTAGCCAGAATTGAGTTCAGAGTATTTTTTTAAATCATCCGTTCTTTGAAAACCAGTGTCGCTGGTTGGGGAATTTGATACGTTCTGACTTCAAATCGATGAGACTCTGTTGGCGTGCCAAAATATATATGAAAAAACATAAATTTAATTCATCTACAGACATGTAAAAATCATGGGTAAGAACTTATAGTGCGGAGTTTACTTCTGTTTCCTTATCATTTGACACACAGGTTGAACTACTTTTGATTTAACTGATGGTTTTATAGAATAAGTATGCCATTATTAAGTTTGACAAGCTTTTATGAATTTATTTTTTATTTATCTTACAAAAGTAAATTAGATCAATCTGTATCAATCTGTCCTTGTGTACTACAGTATGTAACTTAAGCTTCACACCCTTAATCTCTAGCATGTCGTACATTCCTAGAGCTTGACTTATCATATACCATACACATATGCGTATACACTGCTGCTGGAAAGTATTTCCGCACAAAACTTTCATTTAGCTGTATTTTGAGAGACGTTTATCCCACCTGGACAAATCTAAACATTTTAAAGCTTTTTGGGCTATCCTTGGTACTCTTTGCATAAATGTTTATGTGCACTTTAATTATATATTTGTGTAATTATCATGATTAATGTATATGTATATTTTAATATTGGTGTTTGTAAATGTTTTTTGAAAACTGAATAAAATCAATTAAATCTATATTTGATAATTATCTCGAGAATCAAAGCAGAATACGTCGATCCTGGGTTTCCCAACCGGAAATCAATCTTTACTGAAATTTTAGCCCATCAGTGTTTTGCCTATAAAACTAATAAGCTGTGACATTAGCTCCTGCAATTCATATACATAAAAGCGAACAATTTGAATTGTTGTTTGGGATGGGTGGTAGTGCGCATCCATGACATGCCTATTTGGGTGCATCGTTATGCTGTATCAGTGCATTGATTAAAGATTGATTTCCGGTTGGGAAACCTAGGATCGGCGTATTGCACACAGTGCATTTGAAAATATAGTGTGAAATGCATATTTACAACATTAGCTGGCACATACAAATAAAAATACATTTCATTTGAAAACATCTCTATCCAGTTGCATGGTGATAATGAGGTTACGAATAATTGATAAGTTACATTCTAATGAGATTTGTACTTGCAATGTATTTGTATGTTGCCCATGAAATCAGCCATTTTTATGGAATGAAAGATCAAATATTAGAAGAAACATTGATTTAGATATATTGAATAATTAAGTCACCTATACAAGCATGAATGTTTGATGATTATAGGTCGTTTTATATAAAAAATGAGGTTTCTTAACACGTTTAATTATGCAGGAATACTATCGGGCAGCAGTGTACTACATCCTCCAAATGAGGATGTTAAGGGAGCCTCACAATTTTTTTTGATCATAACTTGAAAACTAATTTATTAGTTTTCAAGTTATGATAAAAAAAATTTATGGATCGTGAGGCTCCAAATTTTCTTAAAAGCACAGATAAACCAGAAGGTTCACCTGCAAAGACAATCATCAACAGGAAAATATAATTGAAAGAAAGTTAAAACAATTATATTAAAAATAAGAATAAATGAAGCTATTCTTGGAAATACTGTAAGGGCTTAGTGCCACAATGTTGTACCTGTATGTCTTGCCAAGTTGACATATGGTATGCAAAATGTACAGGCGCCACACCACAAAATAGCTTCCCATTGACTTACTGTACAAATTGGCTTCCTAAAAACACCCCGAGAACTCAATAATAAAGCAACTGTGCTTCAACACTGCCTTTTCTCAGATGATTATAATCTCTTCTAACACAAAATGATGATAAAAGTACACTATCAAGGCAAATATTTCAAGATACTGGACGCTGAAGTATTAACGCCCCCCTATCACTGACAGCCAAATTTTGTATTACCAGAATCAAGCGCAAATTAAGGAAAACCATTTAAATTTTTACCAAAGTAATCTGGAGATCAAAAATGGCATCAGAGCACCTTTAAATAAACCTTACTTTATAATTATAACAAAATATTGACCAAACATATTGCCCTTCCATACGTTTTGAAGTCCTCAATTTAGAAGGGCAATCAATTTTGCCGATTTTAGAAATGCCGGATTGCGAGTGCTAGTTATTTAGTGTAGTGCGCCCTACAGTGGTTTTTTTAACAGGGGGGTTGTGTTGTAATCAGACCAATTTTTAGCATTTTTATAAATCATTATATTTTCTTTTATTAAGTGCCTCATTCTGAGATCTCTGAATATAGCCTATTAAATATTGCAAGATACTTAAGGTTGGTCATAGGATTAGGATGATGAACATTGTATTGTTCGGTCTAAATTTCAGTCAGAGAGAAAAAAATATCAGTAAGTTTGATGTTCATCATGTTGCAAATTCTTGTTAACTTATCTATATCTACTGTATCCAAGCTATCTCGGAGCATAAATGTACATACCCCATTTATAGTTTGACAGAAAAAATGGGGAGGGTCTTCAAGCAAACTTATTGTACATAAATGTGTCTGCTTGAATTAGAAAATGTGCCTTCCTTTTTCCTGTTTTCCCTGTTTAATAGCCTATCCATATACCAATTCTGATAGAAAACCTCTCAATTTTAATCAAATCAGGTCTTAAGAAGAATATTTACTTGCATAAACCCGAATTGGGCAATTTTTATGAAAACTCTCCAATCGCTTAAATAAATACATAAAAAAGCGCCCCAAAATAGTCACATTTAAGTATAGCATGTTGACGTGGGAACTCCAGTGGTTTGAGGAAACGATTTGCTAAAAGGAATGTGAAATCCATAGTATCATTATTTTGTCTTTCCTAGTTGAATGTCTAATGGTACAGAAGTAGTGAAAATGTGCAGCGAGCTAGCACGCTGTACTATTTGACTAGTAATGTGATAGCTTTGTATATTTACTCTGTCATTTTTTACCTTGCAATATATTGAGATGAACTATGCAAGCTCAGAGACATGGGGTACTCAAGTTTGATATAGAATGGTATCCATAATTTTCAGGTGACACCCATTAGTATACAAACTGCAAAGAAAAAGGGAATGATCATTATACCAATCCCGTATTTTGAGTTTTCATTTATACAAATTTTAGGAAAGTTTTCAGACACTTTAATTCAAATTTTACATAAATTTGGCCTACACATTGTTTGGTCAAAAGTTTAGATTAATTTTTAAAGGAATAAAGTACAAAATTTTGATGAATAATGTGGAAAAAAGAGGCCCAACCCCAATTGAAGCTGATTTTGCCTTTCTGGATGGCCTTTTTGATTTAATTTTGTCAAAATCATGTAAAATCAACTGGGTTATAAAAACGTATACATTTGTTTGCAAGTATTTTCATTTTTTCACCCAATTTTGTTCAGTTTTTGGAGAGTTTCAAATATTTTTTTCAATTTGCAGAAAAGTAAAAAAGGGGGAGAGGGGAAATTCCATACCAACCTTTCTTGAAAGATCCACCTTTTCTACGTTCGTACGTTTTTGACATTCTAAGGCCATGTGTTAGATCACAACCCTGTACACTCTTTTGTTCTGGGTTCCCCCCATCCCTGGAGGCAGTGGTAATTCCAGCAGCAAATTGAATCGTGGATTGCATTTCATAGTTTAGAAATTGCTATTTATTTCATTTGATAGATATATCTGAATAGAAATCTCCTTAAAACAACTGATGCTTTCTATTCAGGCATTTGTTTTTAATACAAACATTTCACAATCATTTTGCTACATGTTTTACTGTATTTTTTTTATTGTGGATTTAAAATAAAAATAGTAGCATATTCGGTTAAGGATGGTATAAAGTTCTGGGAAAAGTAATCGTTTTCTTAGAATTATTCAAAAAGTTTTCCATATTTTCACATTCTTATTTTGAAATTGCATCGGTGTTTCCTGCTTGCGGATATATGAAATAAATAGCCATTTCTAAACTATGAAATGCAATCCACGATTCATATGGTTTATTGTAAAACACACACACACACAAAACAAATAACAGATATGAAATACAGTTAATATATATAATTTCATTTTTAAACAGCCTTTTTGATTGTGTCTTTTAGATAATATGGGAATAGATAAAAGTACCGTTTTTCCATTTCCTTCCGATCCATCAACCCAGTTTGAGATCAGTTATGCAGACAAAGATTTAGTTTGAAAGCTGTTACTGTAATAATTATGCAAATTAAGCACTTCACATCAGCGCCTGATAAAACAAGCTTCAAGCCAAATAGTTTGCATGCGTCTTCTTGAAGGAGCTTGATGCTTACATCAAAAAAGTTGACGCATTGATGAAATCTGCTAGAAGAGATTTTACCTATTCTTCGGTCTAAGTGTGATGGTTACATAATGTGAAAAGTTGGTAAAAGCAGAATACTAAAAAAAACATTCAGACCATTTTGTTATATGTTATTAAGCTGACCATGCTTATGAGTAACAGCAGAATGATGCCAGAGGTTAATAGATGAGGTTGCAATCCAAGAAATGAAACAAAACTTGTTAACAATTGTGGGTTATTGTGAGCTAGTCATGGCCATACATAACAGTATGTTACCATATCCTTTAAGCATTTATAAATCTGAATTTATACTTACATTCCATGCATTTATAAATCTAAATTCATGCTTACATTCCATGCATTTTAAATAACTGTACAGCCCAACTGGGATATCCGAAATGTGAAAACGCAATGGAAAGTTCAGCTTTTCTCAACTCGGTTTAGTGACACAAGTATTGTTGCATTTTGATATTAATCTATCAGAACTGCTGAAAACTCCCGTCCACACATGCTCAGTGCATTAACATTGAGACTGAAATCAGCTTTTCAAATTTTTGCACTTCAAATTTTGTTTCAAATAAGCCCCCCCCCCCTCCTTTTTTTTGGGTGAAATGCCCCCTAGGCATTTTGTTTTGATAAATACAGCATATATTCATGGTTTATATAATACAAGAAACAGTGAAATGAAAACGCCATCTGTAAATATCTCGTAAAAATGTCATATGTAAATATGAGATATAAGAGCAAAGTAATATTATGAGAACTGGCCAAGTACGTGACAAAACAGAGGTTAATCAAATTATGTGAAGGACACTTGAAAAAAGAACAAAGAAATAAGCATCTTCTTAAAGGTCAGAGAGTTAGAAATAGATTATACTTTTAAAAGAAATGCTCTTCAACTTCAATATAACACAAATAATGTGATGCCTTAAGAGTAATGTAGTAAAACATATACCAGTATCCCTCTATTAGTTTCACGTGCATTACTTTGTTTATATGTTAATTTAAAAAACAATTCACAGAGGAGTTTGATCCAAAGATTTGAATACAAAACAGTTGTTTCGCTAGAATGTCTTTTCCCATAACCTTATTTTTTTTAAATAACTACCTTCAATGGTCATACAATCTGAATATGTTGAATTCTAAGGCCTAAAAAAATAATTGTTTGATTGGTGTAACATAGAACAAAAAATAGGGTAGGTAGGTCAGATTTTTTTTGTTTTTAAGTTGATGTTTCACATGCAAGAACACAAAATATACGATACATATATAAAAACATCTTCACTTTCTCTGTAACACATCTTTTATTTGTCATTTTGAATGTCCTGCAAGACATATCTCGGGCCACCATAAATGGATCCCCATCGAATTTGGGATTTGGAGGTTTTTTACAATGCTCAAAAAAATGTGTTAAATGTGTAAGGGCACTCAGGTTTATTCAATTACATACCCACATGTTTTCAAATTGGGCAAATGTAATTCAATTTGATACATTTGTGACATATACATTTGATACAAAGTGACCCACCTGTCAGAGCAGCTGCTACTTGGGGCATACCTACCACTGGGAAGGGTCATTTATATGTCACTTGCCAATTTGTCAGCAGATGAGTGCAAATTGTAAGATTTGGCTCTTTAATAGACCATCAAATACCATATTCTTTATCGATTTCCAAGCCTTCACAATTTGGGTACCGTATAAGCGCCCAACCTCATGTTTTTGAATTACAAAATTAGAGAATTAATAACCGCCCATGCAAATTTTGTAGACCAGGATTGCCAACATCGCTTACTACTGAAGTTTCAAACCTCGAAATCGGTATATGCAACCGCGCTATCGTAATTTTCCGCCGGGCACTTGGGGATTTTTCACAGTATAGTAACAGCGTGTTAAGCCAAGAAAAAAGCGCATGTGTTGTATAAAAACAAACGATAAGAATCAATGCCAACAAACACTTACCTGTCTTATCATGCAAGTAATTTTTTTAAGCCGGTCTATCAATCCTCTTTGGGTATGAGTAAATTTCAGTTTGCACAGAATTTCCAAGCCACCTGCCTCTTTACTGTATCTTCTGTTAAGGTCACCTAAATTGTGCCTATATGTTTCAGAAAAAAAAAGATTTTAGCCTTTTCCCTTGGCAGGTGTCCGAAAAAGTTTTTTTTTTATCAAGCAAGATAATGTTAAACTAATTTCTGGATCTTTGAAAACAACAGGTGTCATCATTTCAAAGCAATTTCTGAGTGTTTGTAATCTAATAATCTATATTCAATATAAAACTTAATGAGAAATTGTCCATCAAAATGAAAATTAGATGAAAACGGCCAGGGAAAAAAAATCAGACAACTGATGAGTAACTGTGCTTCATGAGTGAAACTTGTTTGAAAGAAGTTAAAAATTGATGTAGACCAGAAAAAAATACATATTGGCAGTAATAAAATGTGTAAACATTTGATATTTTGTGTAATTTATCATTTTGTTTCATCAGTTTAATTTTACCTTCTTAAATTTTCGTCAGCAAATATCGCTATCTTTAACATGATTTTAATCATGTTTAATACTACACCAGCTATCGAAGTGCCCATCCCTACTTTTATTCATTTCCACCTGTTCAAATTCTTTAACAGTTACCGAAGATATCGCTGCCTTTGTAATTTATCAGGTTGGTCGCGTAGACTACTATGTTTGTATCAGATATTGCGATTTGTTTACATTTGGCAGCTTGCTTGATAAGGTTTCGAGTTTTCAGGTATTCTTCATCAAATATACATGAAATTGAAGTCGCAAAAAAGCAATAATTGGCTTTATTATTAGATCAAACAGTGAAAAAAGCTTGGATTATTATTCAAGATATTATATTACGGTCTCAACTATGAACAGGTAACATTCTTAAGCTTAACATGGATTAATGAATGTCGTGAGTGAACCGTACAAAACACATGTCGAAAAAGTAAGCGCCCACCCAAAATGACTTTGTTAAGCGCCCTGGGCGCTAATTAGAACGAATACAGTACTTGTTTTTTCTGAAATTTGATGTACAACATTTGTCAACCAGACAGCTTGTCCTTTATCAGGTAGTATGTAGATTTCTACATCATAAAGATAAAAAGCAGTAAATTTTGTTTTCTAGTATTATTCAATTTGATTTGTATTCCATCATAAGGTAAAACGTACAATGTCCTTATTTCAAACGCCTTCACTAGTGCACATCACATTGTGGAGGCTTGGCGAAATAAAAAAACCAAAACATGTAGGTTTGTTAGACCAAATATATGCTTTCTAGTTTATTTACCATAAACTCTTGGAAGTGATGGTATGTTTAAATTTAAAGGGTATGCAAGATAGCAAATAGTTGAATTGGACAAATGGATATGGGTTTCTCAAGCAAGACTATTTCTCCAGTAATGCTTGACTTAGGTATTCAAACACGTTACAGAGTTGTTCATCGCGAATCAACAATGATGCATCCATGCGTCCGTGTATTTTTATCGTGCGAGGGTGACTTTAGCCACCCGATCGGATGAAGAGTTGTTGATTCACGATGAAGAACTCTGTAGGGTGTTTGAATACCTTTCAACAATGAAAATCTTCCTGAAAATGTATGAATAAATTTCTAAATTTTTTCAATTTAACAGATACTCATCTTTATAAAAAAATATTTAGCAGAATCTGAAGCAAAATGCTAGTTTTTAAATGTTTGTTGCTTTGTCATTTTCAACTGTTCCCAAGTGCCAGTCCTTGTCCGTACTCAAGTTCCTGACGCGCAATGAACAGTGCGCCGACTTACATGTACTGCGTAAACGCACCTCAGTGTACACTGTGCCGTGCGTGACACGCTTATTTGAATATCAACTGTGGATTCATCAGAAATCAACAACGGCGGGCTCCCATATAAGAAGATACGGTGAGGTGTTGAAAAGTTCATAAATGAAAATTGATGCGTCTTATTGACCTGTGGATGCAAAACAAACACACAAACATGTTAGATAAGCTTGTTTACTGCCGGAAAATGTTTCGTTTATTTGCATTAACTTGAGATTCATCAAATGAGTGACCTATATTGACAAGACCAATTCAGAACCAGGATATTAAAGGCACTTGCTAGGTGCTACATGTCTATGTTTGAGAGCTAGGAGAGATAAATCAAAGGGTTTGCTACAGGTCAATGTTTGAGAGGAGAGATAAATCAAAGGTTTGCTACAAATCACTCTTATTGGGTCTGGTTACCAAGGCACACATTTTCATCATTTATGCACCATAATTAGAAAAATAATTATAATGAAAACATGTTATTTGGGCTGATCTAGGCTGGATGAAATTTTGAAGATTTTATGATAAATTATTTTTACAAATGTTTTGCACATTTTATGTAAATGTTTGAAAATTAGTACAAATATCAATGCACAAGCTTAGTCTTCTAAATGCAGACTGAATTGGTTGTTGGGAGTGATATATCAACTTTTAAATTCATTTGTATGCAAATATACTGAATTTCATATTTAAAGTGCATGTTACATAGACTCAGTCCATCAGTCTTACAAAAACTGCACACGCGCTTCACTGTGTTGGTTTGTGACGACTGATTCACATTGCTTGAAAAAAGAAGAGCACTTTTTATTAGCATTTATTTATGACGTCTGACTTATGAATAAACACTACGTGTTTACTACTTTAGACTGCGTCATGTCCTGCGTACTTGAGTGCTAACTTATGCACCGCGCGCGCGGTGCCCGTGAAACGCTTGTTGTCGCGCACGCATAGCTTACGCCAAACGGCAATTTTGCAATCATAGAATGCACTGCTTTGTCTCGCTGAGGAGTGAATTTGCCGATTGTTTTTGCTTTTATTCTTGAAAAAGGTAAGAATTGTGCAATTTTTGATATAGCTATAATTATCCTGCATGGCTAGTGGTTTATTAAATGTAGATTATATGTTATTTAGTGTTGTAAATTGAGTAAAATGAAGCAAAATATGTTACGAAAATTAGTCAAAGTGGTGAAGCAAGATGGCGACTTTGAAAAAACTTTTTAGGAGGTATTCAAATTTTTTGAATAAATTACCATTATTGATGAGAGTGAACGTCATCATACAAAGTCATGATCGATTAGTCTTTACTGCGCAGAATCCTTCTCTACTGCGCAGAATCATGGCACCGTAAACACGGTGCCAAGTGCTCGCCTTTTTTTCACATAAGTTTTCCAGTCGCCAAATGGCCCGAACAACAGGAAGTGAGGGAGACCTCATTTGGCGACTGGTGGATCCAGTCTACATGTTACATACCACTGCATGATATTATGACAATAAAAATAATAATAATAATAATAATGGTTTATTTCAAACTCTATTGGGGACCAGCGGGTCAAATTGCTATAGATTTTTACATTATTAAACACACTTAAACAAACACAATGCAATTTTTTGGCCGTAGCTTAATCAGAGCCAATATTGCAACATTGATACGATAAGATAATATTTATTGGAATTTCTTGCACTTCAATACAATAAAATTACAAATCAAGAACATGAAAATATTACTTTACATATTCATTGACAAACAAAATAAAAAATAAAAACTTAAACCCAATCTTCCAAATTTTGAGTCACACTTAATCAAAAACACATTTTTTTTTGCCCAAACTTACACTATATTGGCAAAATTCTCTAGGGTTTTGAGGCGAATTGTGGCGCAAATTTTATAAAATTTTGAAAAGAGAACCCATCAAAATACCCCATTTTGCGAAGAAAGAGGACCAATTGAAATACCAGAGAGCTTGATTTTGCTACCTGAATTTGTGGCACGTCCCTATAACCCCTTTTGTACTAAGTACCCCCCCCCCCCGGGACATGTGGTATGTTACTGTTTTGTCATCTTGGCATCATTGCTTGTGAGACAGAGAAGTTGGCACCCAGTAACAAAGTTGGATGCAAATTTTTGTTCATTTTGTATCATTTCTTGAGTTTTTGTCATAATGAACAATCATTTCTAGTATCCTTAGTCCATTATCTGCCCACCTTCATATAACAAATTAATTTTTCCAGAAATGTAGCAAGGCATTAGGAATCACGATACGAGACAAACATGGCGGCTTGCCAAGAGGCATCCCAGCTACTACAAAGCTCTATGCTTGATTACATATAACAGTGGCTGCAATCTCATCATTAGATTTTCATCTCTTGGAAACTCCCTCAAAGCTCTATTTGATTTTTCTTCTTCGCCAGCTTAACTCTGTTAAAGCCCTTTGGGGGAAGTTATATTAATATTAATATTTGGATATGGAATGCAAGTCGGATATATAAAGAATTTTG
>JXSR01S000826.1:79190-95197 GCA_000969725.1 Ophiothrix spiculata | reverse complement strand
GTTCGGTAATGGCTGACCGGCCTACATGGTGGCGCAGGCCGTTACGTACGCGGTATTGCGCAGTCGTTTCTCTAGTTAATTAATACTGCTCTGTGCCTGTGCCTCAACTTTCAGCACGCTTGACAGTAAATATTTTCTATTAAAATACATTTTTCAATTTAGTGGTGTTCGCTTTGCATTGTCAGAAATCCGAAACAAAAACACTGTCCGACGCGAAGCGACTCCTCTCTCGTCTGTTTGAACATTGTTGAAAGCAAAGGTAACTTTTCAAGCATTCTGTAATGTTTCCTCAGTCTCAGATCTTATCAAGGTTGCCACTGGATCTTATAGATCACAGCTATTGACTACTCAAAGTAACAGTCATGACAGTGCTTACTGTGGAGTATCATTGTAAGCTCTTCTTCACCATGTTCACTGTCTTGGCAACTTTGAGCGCTGCATACTCAGTATTTTTTTTGGATCAGTCTAAAAAATATAAGATTATAGTCATCTGAACCATAAACAACATGATATTATACCGATCCTGATCAATCAATCAATCAATTAATCAATCAATAATACAAGTACTTGCATAACATGCATACCCCATAAAGGAGTCTATTCGTACAGGGGACCCACGGCTTTTAATACGTGACTGTCCGACCACGGATGAATCTCTTCAATCAGTTACCGAGCAGTGTTTAGTCAGTTTAAAAGACCACGAGCAGCGAGGGCGTCGTGTGGCCTAGTCCTGGCACCATGACTTGACTTGGTCCTGAGTTACAATTATTGGAACTACGTGTGGCCTAGACGTCCACGGCAGCCATTACGGTTTAACAGGCTATGAACCAATGCATTCTAATGGGCTAAAATTTACATTGAACAACATTGCTTTCCTACCGTCTACATAGTCCCAACCAGTGACTCTCTCAATAGAGTCACAAGAAAGTCAATTGACATCGTACAGTTTCTGTTTCTGTTCGTATACTGGATGGACTCGATTCCGAGTATAAAATCCAGGCTTGTGCGGGGGTGATGACAGTTCTTATTGTCCAATGAGCTGTTTAAAAACGTCCAGTGATGGAGCTTGGACTATATGATTGTCTAAGGCATTCCAGTGGGGTACTGTTCATATAAAAAATGAGTTCTTATGGATGTTGATTCTAGTTCTTTGTTGAAAAAAGCTTTGTGAGTTCGTATGATGAGATTGGCGGGTTGAAGGTGTCAGATAACGGTCACTGGGGATGTCGATCAAGTTGTTGGTGATCTTATACATAAGAGCAAGGCGAGCCTTCTTGCGTTTCTCTTCCAAAGTTGGCCATTCTAGTTCTTTTAGCAAATTTGTTACAGTTCCTGTTGTGCGGTCATATTCTGCCTTCACAAACCTGGCGGCGCTTCTCTGAATTCTTTCGAGATCCTTGATGTGACCAGTCATGAGTTGTAAAAGTTGTTTCATCAATTTTTAGTAAACTAAGTCTTCTTGTGGATTTCACACATTCACTGAAATGATCCACAATGACTTTGGAATATTATTGTGAGTAGACCCCTATTTTAAAATACTAGAGTAAATTTTAAACCAAATTTGGGTAACTTTTTTATTAGAGCACATGGTGGCCGCCATCTTGGATTTTGACAAACTTTTATCAAAAAACTGCATTTAAACTCAACTGAAGCTGGTAAAGGCCTGTTATATGTTGTTAAATACTAATACTGGCATATTTTTGGTTAATTTGTATGCTCTCTGAAAGAAGATATTGACTTATGAAATTCATGTACAAAGAAGGTCAATGGACTTGAGCGTATCCTTACCTAGTAAATATGGATACGTGTCGGATCTACCGTCTACATAGGAAAACTCATAGTTAGGAGTAGCTAAAATTAGCCCATGACTTTTTTGCTATTTGCCATCCCTTTTTTGTTGGATCACTCATGTATTGTTCTTAATAATATATGAGTATCTACATGAGTGTTTGTTGATTGAAAAAATCAAAATGTGTACTTTGATCATGAATGCATTTGTTAATTGTAGGTGATTGTTTACATAAAATGATCATGAATTTTCACAAGTTTATGTTTGGTAAACTCCTTGACTACTTTGGCCTATAGCTTAAGCAACTCACTAAGCTGTGCAATGAGCACATTTCCCACATTTTTCTTGATGCGAGTTGTTCAAAATGAGAGTTCAAAAATTTGCAAAATTAACCATTGTTCAATGGAGCCCATAAACGCAGTAAGTCGATAATATTATCGACTTTCTAGTGAGTCTTGTGTGATCCTAATCTTGATCTTGATCTTGATTGGGATACTGTCCAACACTCCAGAGTTGGAGTCAAACGGCCAGGTTGGTTGCGCATGCAGATGTTGTTTAGTCTCTATGTGTCTTGCTTGTTTCTTCTTGGTACATATAGTTTTCTAACGTTGTTTTAAAGGCAATGGGATCTTCTATGGTTGCTATGTAGTCTGGTAGAGAGTTCCAGTTAATAATGGTACGGGGCACAAATGAATGTTTATAACAGTCTTTTGCAGTTGCTATTGTTGAGAAGGCTTTTGAATTAGAATGCCGTGAGGTTTTTCGCAGATTTGGCTGTAGGAGGTGCCCGATAGGTAAGGATAGGTGACCGTGAATTGATTTATGTAGTACAATGAGGCGGCGGGCTTGTCTTCTTGTGGATAAGGGTGGTAGTTCCAGTTTGTTTAGCATTTCAGTGACACAGCCCGGTGACTTGCTTTTATAGTCATTTAGACAGAATCTAGCTGCCCTTCTTTGGACCATGTCAATCTTGTTAGACAGCGCTTTGGTGTATGGGTCCCATACAGTAGATGAGTATTCTGTTAATGGGCGCACAAGTGTCTTATAGGCATTAACTTTGACGTATTGCGGGCATGAATAAAGATTGCGGCGGATGAATCCCAGAGACCGGTTAGCAGAAGCTGTGATGTTTTCAATATGTTTGTTCCAAGTAAGATTGTTGGTAATTGTAACTCCCAAATAAGGATGGCTATCAGTTTCTTGTAGAATCGAGCCATCAAGGCGATAATTGAATATCTTTGGGGTTCTTGAATGAGTTAGCCTCATAACGAAACACTTTTTAGAGTTAAAATGCATTTGCCACCTTTTTTCCCAGTTAACGAGGGTATTTAAGTCATCTTGGAGTGCATGTGAGTCAAATTCATTACGGATTTCTCTATACAATACGCAGTCGTCTGCAAATAGACGAACATTTGATTTTACATTATCGGGAAGATCATTAATATACACGAGGAACAGTAGCGGTCCAAGCACCGTGCCTTGAGGGACGCCCGAGACAACATCGGTCCAGGTCGAATGTTCACCATCGACAACGACCCTCTGAACACGGTGCTTGAGAAAGCCACTGATCCACGTGTATACATTATTCTGAACACCATATCTACTAAGTTTGCACAAAAGTCTGTTGTGAGGTACAACATCGAAGGCTTTGGAAAAATCAATTATTACCATATCGACCTGAGATTTTTTGTTCAAGGAATAGGCTAAGTCTTGAACAGTTAAAATTAATTGAGACTCAGTTGAATGTTTGGTTCTAAAACCATGCTGTTTGTCTGTTAAAACTGAGTGGGAGTCGAAATGACTCATTATATTTGAGTGAATGATGTGTTCTAGTACCTTACAACATACCGATGTTAGGGATACAGGGCGATAATTTGATGCAACTGTACGTTCCCCTTTCTTAAAAATTGGTGTAATATTAGCTTGCCGCCATGATTCAGGAAGGTCACCAGTGTCAAGGGATCTTTGAAAGATGGTACTGAGTGCTGGTGCTAGTTCTTCAGCGGCAAGACGCAATACATAAGAAGGAATACAATCTGGTCCCGTTGCCTTATTTGGATTTAAATTTTTAAGCAACTTGGTTACACCATCAACATTTATCACAATATCTGGCATCGAAGGTATTTGTATGTGTGAGTCCTCAGGCAGATTTGGGTTTTCTTGTGTGAATACAGATTTGAACTGATCGTTCAATATTTCAGCTTTACATTTGTTTTCAGACTCAAGCTGACCATCCTTTTTCAATGCTGGAATCCCTACTGAGTCAACTTTCAAACTTTTTATGAATGACCAAAACTTTTTGGGCGAGTCTGTGCAGACAGATGCTACATGCTCACGGTATGATTTACGTGTAGCTTTGTGTGTGTCCTTTCTCAGTTTGTTGAATCTGTCAAGACTTTCCTGGGATCGATGTTTCTTATGGTGATTAAAAGCTCTTTGTTTTTTCTTGTGTAACCTTCTTACTTTCGTGGTGATCCAGGGTGATTTGGTCCGTTTGGAAATAATCTTAGACGGTATGTGTGTGTCCATTGCTGTCAGTACAGCTTTTGTGAAATGATCATATAGTTCAGTTACTGACTTGTTTGTGTCCATGTTTTCCACAAAGTCATTGGACCAATCCCTGAGATCACTTTTCAGAGCACTTTCATTGGTTTTATGATACAAATACTTTTTGAATGGTTTGATTTTTACAAGTTTAGGTTTACAGCTTATGATAACAAGTGGTATGGCATCATGGTCGCTCAACCCTGGTATGGTGGTTGACCTTTCCACTAAAGTTGGATTGGTAGTAAAAAATAGGTCAAGCGTGTTTTTAATCCTAGTGGGTTTGAGGACAATTTGGTCCAGGCCAAAATCAGCTGCGATTTCAAGAAGCTGCTTAGAGAGGGCAGGATAGGACCCACCTGGTTTAAAAGTATTTTGCTCCCAATTTATATCAGGGAGATTAAAATCTCCGGCGAGCCAAATGTTACTCTTTTTTGAGCGCTTAATTCTACTCAGTGAATAACGAAGCTCATTAAGATAGTCGGTTGAGTTACCATAAGTATGCGACCGGTAGAAGGCCCCGATAGTGATATCCCCAGCACCTTGAAGCTTGATGGTTACCCAGACAATTTCACATTTGGTATCTAAGTCTGTTCTATGGGTACCAATCAAGTCATTTTTCAAAGCGATAAGGACGCCACCTCTGGTGGCAGAACCAAAATCTCTATCTTTCCGAATTACGGAAAAACCTGGGGGAAATAGCTCACTGCTGTTGATAGAGCTGTCAATATGGGTTTCGGTTCCAATAATAATGTCTGGGTTGTACTCGTAACTGTTCGCACAAGTTATTGAATGTGACTAAGCTCTAAGTTTCTCCGTTCGTGGGGTTGTTGGAGAACGAAGCTTGTTACTATGGTGGTTTGCGTGAAAGTCGCACGTATTTACAGCGTGTGATTAGTCTGATTCAAATGCGTGTGAAGCGCCGACGATTGCGTGCGTTACACTCAAGTTAAACGATGCAATACGCAGGGAAACTTAATAAATTATGAAAATACTGTAGTATGAGTATACAGAGTCCATATAGCAAGCCAATATTTTAGGAATTAATCCGATCATTGTAAGAAATACCAGTCTCTGCCACAAACATTTTAACTGCAGATCACTGTACTGAAGTATTGGTTCATGTGTAGCGTCACTAGTAGGGGGAGCGGGTTAGCGCAGCGGTAGTTCCCTCACCTTGCGCCAATGAGGTCCCAGGTTCAAGTCCAGCACCCGGCGCTTTATGTGTATTTGGTTTTCAGTCCATGCTCGCTTTCTCCGGGTACCGGTAGTCTGATCTTCCTCCTGCAATCAAAACTGAATTTCAAAAAACATGTTGGAGCCCTATTAAAGATAAGCTTCCTTTAGCTTGTTACTCCTACTTGTAACTTGGTTGGGTTTTCCTTGTAAGAGACTGTCACTAGTATCAGGTGAACATGTTGAATGCAGGCAATTTTGCAATACAATACAATGCAGGCATTTTAGCATGAAAACACAGGTATCACAACGCTTTACAAGAATAAAATTAAAAAAATCAAGTACAATAAATCAAATATCAAATAAATATGTCTTTAAAAGAGACCTGAAGGTTGCCAGTGATTGTGCATGCCGGATATGGCGGGGAAGTTTATTCCAGAGGAATAGACCAGCAGCAGAGAAGCATTTATCACCCGTGAGAGTATGTGTGTGAGGCGTAATGAGGAGTCTTGTATCTGAAGAAGACTTTATATCCATAAACATCGGAAAAGTTAATGTGTTAACAGTCAGTATCTTTGCGAATGTGGTGATTTATGGGTCATCATAAAAAACGTGGGATAACGTTGGCATATCATGTTACGCTGACTTGAACTATTGATGAAAATAGTTCAAGTCAGCGTGACATGATACGCCAACGATATCCCTTTTTTTCACTTAAGTTATGTACCCAACTGGAAGTTACAAATCTTTGGTTGGGATAAGCTTGGCGCACAGTTTTACACTAACTTAGAATGTGTATTTTATCTTAGTGATTCTTTTTACCCCAAATTTCAATATTTTTTTAGGCCAAATGAAAATGGCAAGAACCTGGGGATTCAGATATAGTGTTATGGTATGATAGTGTATCATTGCATTTTTTTATAAATTGATCTGATGACCCAACCCATGAATCACAACCCCCATATGCGTAGCCAGGATTGCGTTCCCCGGGGTGCGCAATAATTCCTAGTCCAAAACGGTGACGGGGCCAGGAGCCACTAGGGACACCTGCCTATATTCCACGGGTCGCCAAATGTACATGTATATGTGACCCGTCATATCGAAAGGTACCTTAAGGTCGGCAAAATCAAAATTGATTTTTTGGTCTCATCTAAAAGCTGAGATTTTAAGCTTTAAAATGACACCTTGATTTTGGTTATTGGATGTTCGGTTGCGAAGTTACACCCAAATTGGTAAAAGACATCGGGCTGATTCGGAAAGCTATAGTTCTGAGAAAATCGAGTTTAAAGTTTTTGTACTTAGTAAATCTTGAATGGAAAGAGGATTTTTAGCTTGGTTTTTAATACAATTTTCTTATGTTTTGGATGTTGGAACCTGATTAATATGATAGAATACACTTCAATGATAACCTTTCTGATGAATTTAGAAATTCGACCTTGGACGTGATTTTTTACTATGCTTAGCTTCAATGGCCAGTATCTCGTAATGTACTATGCCGGTATTAAGGTACCTTTCGATATGACGATCCACATATTATTAGCAGTAGTTAGGACTACTGCACCCTTTTTCGCCATTTTTCCATTGTTTTTATTTCTTTATCTCATCTTTTTTTGTTGTAGACCCCCGGGGTGCGTGTGCCCCTTCCGCACCCCCTTGGCTACACCAATGCCCCTGAATATGGTACATTCTTACAGACACAGACTGACATTGAATCATATCTTTTGACCACACAATAAAAGGAGAGATTTTTAAAAACTTGCTATTATGTTTAAATCTGGTATACAAAACCTTTTTGATAGCAAATTTTGGGTCTGATTCAATTTAAAGATAAATAAACACTGTTGGACCAACTTGGCCACATGCGCCACCATATTGGATTTGTCATTTTTTATTTATCCTTGCATTTTTATGAAGAATAATTGTGGTAAAAGTTAACAAATTGTTTTAAAATTCAAGTGTTATAATAAGTTTCCACAATTATTTTCAGAAATAATTCAGTTAAAAATGGTTGAATTTTGTACAGTTTTTTCATTTATTTTGAACTTTTATTTAAACTTTAGGAACTCTCGACAGATTTTTCTTGTAAACTAGGCTTGGCTGTTTAGATACGAGAAACACGATGACGATATTTTTCGGGATGCGCAAACCCTTAGATAAATGTGCTCAGAAATATAAAGAAATTATTTCCTGCTATATTTTAGTAGGAAATTCCTGATATAGCCCGATGTAAAATTCTTGCAATAGTGGGATTTCCTTCAATGATTGGATTTTCCTATTAAAGGGACTGGCCTAGATTCTTCCCACTAATTTTGAATGGGTAGAACATGTTTATAGTAATATAACCTACAAGTAGTTTTCCATGATTTTGAGGAATATTGGAGAAAATTGCAATTCTTTACCTGCTTTAAAAAAATTTCGCCAGCGAAAAAAAAGATGTGAAAACAGTGTTTCTAATTTTAAAATTTAAAAAGATTTTGTTTCTTCACATGTGATGGGTAAACAAAATTATTTTTGATGAAATTGTTTCTCTTTTGATATCAGATATTATATATTAGATATGTATTAAATTATCTACAAGAGCTTCATTTGATCTTTTATCTGGTAAATCCATCTGAAGTACAAATTTAGGATTTAGAAAACACAGGATAGTCACACCTTCATCACATAGATATATTGCAAATCAGTTCGCTGTCAATTTGAGCCATTTCTGTGTAAATTGTTGTACTTTTTCGGATTTTACTACACTTTTAAGCTTTATTTAGAGCATTTCTATAAGTTTTTAATTCTAAGTGGAATCTACTGTACATACTGACTGGCCGGCCTGCTATGGAAATCTTTTTGTTTACCATGTTGTAGAATACGATTCTTCCTGCATTTGCAGGGAGTGATTTTTTTGGTTGTTTTGTTTTTGGTTGATCTTTCTTAGCATGGATTATTTAGATGATCAAGTAGGCCTACCTCATTCTTGTCAATAAACGTTTTCTGCACCCTATTTGATGGACATATGTTTTTACCTTTTCCAATTTCTAGAATTCATGAATTTTGGTGTTGACATTTCATCAAACATGAAATGGAATTCCCATGTAAACAATATCTCAGCTAAAGGCAATCGAAACCTTGGTTTTCTTATAAAAAAGAAATCTTAAGGCATGTTCAAGAGAAATGTAACAACTTGCTTATTTTCTTCAATTGGTAAGACCTTCACTAGAGTTCGGTACTGCAGTGTTGTATGGGACCCTTATTTGTGGTTGCTGTAAAGTGTATTTTGCTACATGATTATGAGTTAATTATACTAGCTGATAATCCTATATTTTGTTGATTTTTCCCCTTATGTAGGTACCTGAAATATTAGATAAAGAATCATTTACAGATATGGCAGATGGCATATCCCTGCATCATCTCTAAAATAATATGAAATGTACCTTTTCTTTAATTTCAGAATGAAAGTTACCATTTGGCAATATGGCGACAACCTTGAATTCCATGGACTATTTCTGTGGCAGCAGCAACATCACCAACATCGCTTCCAATCAGCTGTTCAGACTACGCATCCTCAACGACACATGCCTCATCAATTTCTGCTATATCCTCTTTCATTTGATTTTTCTTGCCATACTCCTATGCACTCAAGCAATCATGTTTTGTCAAACCGATAACCAAAAAAGAACCTTACTGAAATCCCCAGGACACAAATATAGATGGATATTTTCAATTTTATTACTTTTGACACATTTCGTTGGAATAGGAGAGGGCATTGTTAGTGATAGCACACACGCTTATGATAGTGTGCTGTATCTCTATATTCCGTCCGTATGTGGGTTCATAACAGTAAGCTGGACCATGCTATTGAGTCATTACATGGAGGTGTGGCATACAAAATGGCCGTCGTTTGCCTTAGCATTATATTGGACTCTGTCGTGCGTAGTAGAAATTGGACGCATATTGAATCTGTTAAGCATCAGTGTTGCAGAATTGTCAGTGGTGCGCTTTGATGTCGCAATAGTTCTACTCTTCCTTTGCAGTATCCTTGGCGGAATTGAAATGAATTGTATACGAGTTAAGGTAATATAAACAATATAATATAAACAAGCATTTATAGAGCGCCTTTTCCCAGGGTTACAAAGCGCAGCAAGAACAAACAGAAATACACAGTAACAAAATATGAGCAACCAGCAGAGTACATGAAATGAAAATGTGATGACTCACACCGAAAAGGGGGACTTTGCGACAGAACACGTTTTGAGAAACTGATGAAAATAGGCAGCAAAAAATAGAGAAAATAATAAGAATTTCCAGCAGATTTTCTGTTGTCAAAAATTTGATCGCCTTGATCAATTTCAACAAGTAAGGTGTCAATTTAAAGGTTAGAAAATGCTGTAACAGATGAAGTGATAAAATCAAAATTGATATCATTTTCAAAGTCCCTCCTTTCGATGTGAGCCATCACAAATAAACAAATCAAGTGAATAAATGATATTTCTCCATTCTTGAAATGTCCAGTTGTATTGGCAGCAGTGACGTGACGTGACAGAACATATTTTGAGTAAAATTATACAATTAGCTGAGGTGCGTTGCCCATATAGGCTATTTGTGCAAGTTTAGTATCATGCCAAAATAGATTGATATCAGAGTCAATCGATATTAATCCTCCCATCATCATTGGATAATTCAGAAAATGACTTTTTTTAGAATGACTTTTTGTGACTTATTGTTTTCTGTGTCTGAACAAGATGTATGTTTAGTACATATTGTCACGCTAATAAAATAATGGCCAAACTTCCATGGCTGCTCTATGTTACATTTATATCTTACATTTCTATGAAAATCCATTCAAGTTGGGTAAACAATAGTAGAGGGCTTACTTCAGTTCGGGTAAAACCTGGTAAATATAAAACATGTTCAATTGAGTAATATCAACCATCCTCAAAAGGCTAATGGGCAGTGCTGTGTTTTACATCATATTGATTGAAATCAATATCAATCTTTAATGATTGGTTATGTTTGGCAAGTGCAATTGTGTTAGACAAGAATTACAGACAAGAAGAAATGAGTATACACAGAAATGGCAGCCATGGAAGTTATAGGCCATTATTTTATTAGAGTGACGATATGTGAAGTCTTGATCCCCTTGACATACTAGTGGCTAGCGTCTAACTAGTTGCTAACAGAGATCTATGCTAAGATTGGTATTATTTTAACTTAATTGCTAGTGTCTAGATGGTGTCTAGTCAGTGAAGCGTCTGAAATCAAACACACGTGCTAGCTGCGTTTTGCTAGTATATGTCATGGGCATTAGTCAAACATATACCTACCCGTCTAAAGCACTGTATGTATTTGGTTTTATTAACAGGGCAGGGTTTCTACTTAGATTTGTCTATTTTTGTTATTATTTACAGAATCATAGTCAACATCATATGCCAATTAGCAGAGATAGTGATGATAGTGATCAACAAATGTTCTTTTTGAGGAGATTTGTGAGTTTTCCATCAAGTATTCTACACTCTTGGCTATTTAAACTGCTGAAATTGGGATACAGAAAACCATTGGTAAAAGAGGACCTAGGCTGCCTCCCTGAGGAACACCATGTCAAACCAAATCACCAAAAATTCAAGAAAGTATTCCAGGAAGAAATGGTAAGAATTACTATGTATAATTTGAGTTCAATATATTTGTCTACAAGTATATGTTCATGACATTGAAAGGGTGCAATTTTCTAAGCTGCAAATCATTTCAACACCCTCTGTAGGCCCTAATAAAGTCTATACAGCAGATAATAATTTGACCGATACACTCTTGTAATTAAAGGGTTTCCTCCGAAAACCAAAATCGCCATTGAATTTCTTAAAAATCTAGTATTAGGTAGATTTATTTGTCTGATAAGGAATCTAAAATAAATATAATAGTTCACCACTGATGAATTATTTCATTTAGACCATCAGAAAGAATGTTTTAAGTGTTACCATTGACCTGACAGTTTCGTCCAACATGAGCAACAAACTTCTTCGGAGCAATCCATCCTACTTTGACTTCCAATATGATGTACATATGTCTAGACTTGATGACGACATCGGGAGGGGATCTTATATAAATGACTAAGAAAATGTGCCCCTCGTCATGGTTCATGATGTTGGCGCCCCTCTTGCTTATCCAGAGAGATTCTCTGATGAAACGAGTTCCGCTATCAGTTTCCATTTGTAGTAACTTGGTACTATCCCAGTCAATAACTAGGTTGAAATGAAGAGAAAGGTCCACGATAGCTGATTTGCTTTGTTCATCAACTGATTGTTTTCTAGATTGGCGAGTGTAGTTTTTGTTCTTACTTGTAATCTTTTCCACTTCCTTCTGATGATGCTTCATAAATTTAGCTTTCTCATTTGGTGCATCATTAAAGATGATCGCGGTGTTTATTCAAGAGGGCAGTGTAACAGAATTTGTTTTGCGTGGTATTCAAGCGTAAGACTTGCGTCTAATATGCAAAACACAATGCGCGCACTGGCTTTTTACGCATTGTCTTCCCGGTAAGCGCCGAAAATGGCGCGAAATGGTAACGAGTTGCTACGAGTGCTCCCGAGCCAACGGGCTTTCAGTGATAAAACTTTTTACGTGTGATTTCCTATACCACAAAATGCTGATTTTTCAAATATTTGCTACCTGTAGAATTTTTTAATATTTTGCTGGTCAATTGTGAATGTCAAGTGGATGTCAAATCAAGAAAAAAAATATGGGGTCACCGACTGTTTTCAAAAGATAGCTAGAGATGTAATTACATGGGGTAAAATCTAAAAAACGATTTCCATCGCCGGGAATATCGAAATTATGTTTTATAATATCAAACAGATAAAAAAAGTCAATTACATTAATTAAACTATCGCTCGAGTTTTCAAGTTATCGACAATTTAAAAGAAAATGACGTCATTATATATGACGTCATAGCGCGCTTAGATGATCGGTGACCCCCATTTTTTATTGCTGAATTTTGAAGTTTGGACTCTTATCTAATAACTGACAAAAAATAAACAAAATCTACAGGTAGGAACTTATCACCGCGATCGTCCTTAAAGTAAACTTGAAAATCCACAGTCTGTTGAATAATGAGTGATGATTTTTCTCATTTATTTCAGAATGCTGCAAAACAGACTGGACATAAGCCATCATTATTTAGAATTATATGGCGTCTATGTGGGAGGACTCTTGTCCAGTTTGGGTTAATGAGAGCCGGTGGGGATTCTCTCATATTTGTCACACCATTTGCCTTATCTGGTATCATCTCCTATGTCTATGCATTAGAATCTCAGCCCGATCACCAGGTATGTTCTTTATACATAAGAATATGTTTATTGCTTTAAATCTCTTTGTGCAGCATAGTTTTAATGGAGCCCCGTTTACAAAAGTTGCATATTATTTTCAATCACATATAAGTGTAGGGTTACTGTAATAAATAAAGACAAAATGCCTCGCATAATTTCTAGCATTGCTATTTATATGCAATTGTATGGTCAAAGGTGCAGAGTCTGTCGCTATTTGTTGCATAAAGTCTGCCGATATGCAGTGTTTGCATGCGCTATGCAATATCAATGGTAAGACCCTTACTTAAATTCAAGAACTAAAGAACCGTTAATTTCTGGCAATATTATTGCACCAAATATGTATATATGCAGTCTTAATGGTTTTAGTCATCCTAGGTCACAGTTAGGCTTATGGGACTTCCCTCTCATCATCAATATAATATATAATGCTGACACTCTATATTTTTATATAATTATCATCTTGTTTCAGCTTTCTCCAAGGAAACCCAACTTGGTACTTGGTATTATGTAGGCCTGGAAAAAATGTAAATTTCCCGGTAACCAATAACAGAGATTTCCCACATTAAATGGCTGCAAAGCTTACAAACTCCCTGTGAGCTTCCTGAATTTCCCGGCCGCCAGGTGTCTGAGTTACCCAGTTTTTCCAGGCCTGCCAGGGCCCCGTTTCATAAAGATTTGAATCAAGCGTACATTTAATTTATCAAGCGTAAAGTAGGCTTATACAATGTAAATTTACGTTTGAAACAAATCTCAAGAATGAACCTTTTGCCATTTGTGATTTTCTTGCAGGACAAGTTTCATTTCATCTCCTTGCAAGAATTTGTGAGCAATGGTTTTGTCTTGGTGTGTGCTTTATTTGTTGCCAAACTCATTGAGAGGTTTTGTATGAGTACCTCCCAGTACAATCTTGTGATAGACTCGGTGCATATAAGGACTACTTTGCAGGTAAGGTTGTCAACTAAAATTAAGAAGGGCGATTACAAAGTAACGTTTGTGACCAAAAAATTGAAAAATTTCACTTTCAAATGGCTACAGAACATAGTATAAACATTCTATCTACCAGTTTGTTGACGATAATGGTGCTCACTGGTGGGGTCAAGACATGTAGATGTTTAAAAATTAAATTAATTGACAAAATCCTGAATAAAGTTCATGTAACGTTCCGTAACATTTGTGACATCGCACGGAAATAGCTTTTTGCTCAAAATGACTTCAAAGTAAAAATTCTTTGACATATTAGTGATTGGTTTATTGCTCTTTACACAGATGATGGGGATTATATTTACAAATATTTCATGAAAATGGTAGGAAATTCTATCGTCAGGGTTTATTTTATTGCATTGTTTTGTGTGGTAACGCTTGTGACATTTTTGCACAACTTTTTGGTAATGTTTGTGACATTTTTGAAATAAAACATCTGCTCATTCATGCAAGGATAGAAAAACTTTGCAATTTCTGTTTGGGAAATACTTCTCACGTACCAAGTAACAAATGTATGACTTAAACACCTGCATATTATGTGGTCAAATAAAAAAGCTGATTCTTTGCTTGAAATAAAAAAAAGTTTCATTTTTTATGAAATGAGCCAAGAGTGATTCATACTTATTATAGCGGCTTTTTAAGCTTTTTCTCTGACCTTTTGGTAGATCAGTATAAATTACCTGAATATGCCTAATATAAATTTATAGATTATATATAGATTATTAAATAGATTTCAGCTGAATTTGATTTTGCTGTGTATACAAAATAATCATTCCATTTATCTCCCCCTACCACCTTCCCCTTCCTCACATTTCCGTTAGCACTGCAAGGATCATGGCCAATGACCAAATAGTGGGAAAATTTGTATTGCGGATTTTTTTGCACTTCTTTCCACTGAAATCTTGTCTTTTTCTTGGTTATGCAAATAAATAGCTAATTACTGTGTTTGTGAGGTGAACGATATGACCTATTTTGAGGGTAACATCATATTATGGAGACATTCCTGGTGCAAACGTGATCCCATTGGGGCTTTTTGTTTGGTTATCTTTTCCTGTTATAGCCCTACTGGTTGGTTTGCGAGCATTTTTAAATCTCTAGCATATTCTTAGCTTGGGATCTGTTTGCCAGTCCGACGACTCGATAGTCCAAAAGCTCGCTAGTCCGAAACGTTATTCAATGGGGAAAATATGACCTTGAAAAAGGCTCGCTAGTCCGAAAAAACAGCCTGCTAGCCCAAAGGTTCGCTAGTCCGAATATGAAAATAGGCTCGTCAGTCCGAATTGTTAAAACAGCTCGCTTGTCCTAATTTGAAAACTGGCTCGCCAGTCATAATTTTAGGTACAGCTTGTTAGTCCGAATTTAGAAATAGGCTCGCTGGTCTGAATTTTGAAAACAGATCACTTGTCCGAATTTTGAAAAACTGTAATAGAAATATGCACATTTTTTTCCTATTCGGACTAGCGAGCTGTTTATAAATTTCGGACTATCGAGCCTATTTTAAAATTCGGACTAGCGAGCATATTTTGAAATTTGGATAAGCGAGCTGTTTTTAAAATTCGGACTTGCAAGCAGTTTTTGATATTAGGACTAGTGACCCTTTTTTATAAATCGGACTTGCGAGCCAAAATTACAATTCGGACTAGCAAGCTGTCGGACTAGCAAGCCGTTGGACTAGCGAGCTTTCGGACTAGGGTGTTGTCAGACTAGCAAGCTGTCCCACTCAGCTTGTTCATGTGTTTACATCTGTACATTTTGGTCTCTTTCCAGGCTGCTGTATATGAAAAATCCTTGCAGATATCATCCCATGTAAACTGCAAATCTACCATGGGGAAAATCACCAATTACATGTCTACTGACACATATAATCTAATGATGGCAATGCAGAATATAAACATGGTTATAAATGTACCATTGGTAAGTTTAAATTCTTAGAAATAACAACAACTTTTTTCCATGTGCCCATAATGTAGTCTTGACATTGCTGCTGGGCATTTTCACGGTAACGGAAGGACAATCACAGAATTTTTCTGTATTTCAAACACATACTTTGCCAAAATTGAATTGGATAAAATAAAACTAATTCCATATTTAGTTGAGTATACCTGAAAGCATTCATATTCAACAGGATTTTTTTCATAAAAATTCCTCTGTCGCAAAATATGCATATTAATGAGGTCGGTCACGAAAGGACAGCAAAACGGACATGGTTT
>JXSR01S000826.1:59507-78730 GCA_000969725.1 Ophiothrix spiculata | reverse complement strand
ATATATGGTGGTAGCATTTTTCATTGAATAGTTACATCCTTTTTTCAATATTTTTCTCATGTCCACTCTTTCGTGAAAATGCCCTGCTTCAAGAAAATTATGCAACAAGAACAATCAATCAATCAATGATACACAGTAATTGCATGAAATGCATACCCCATGAAGGAGTCTATTCGTACAGGGGACCAATGGCTTTACGTGACTTCCGAACCACGGAGCAAGTAGAGTAAAGTTTCTTGCCCCAGGAAACAAGGAGACGAAAACCTCCCGGCCCGGGGCTCGAACCCTCAACCTCTGTATTACGAGACCCGTGCTCTAACCGCTCGGCCACGCTCTCATCTAGGACAAGGAACAAAACAAAATTGTACTATCATTTTGGCTATAGTGTTTGGATGAGCTTGTGTTAAAGAACTACAATGTTTGCAAATTCTGTGCATACTTCACAAATTGTTTGTCTGTGAAGTATACATGTTTATTATTATAGTTCTAGTCGATTGGGTTACAAAGGACATATATGCTTACTCTCACTGACCATGGAGTAAGAATTATATAATATTGAGTGGCTTTAAGGGTGATATAAAAAAATGTTTTTTGGCCAGTACAATGTTTTCTTGTATCACCCGAAAATAAGCCATTCAACATTATTATTTTATATCAAGCTTTTGGCATTTAATCATTTTCCTACCTTCAACTCAGAGCACCAAACAACATTTTTGGAAAGGTGCCTGGATATTTTTTAGAATATTGTACGCATCCTGGTACTTTCGTAAAAAAATTACAATACACAGTTTTATAGTATTATATAAAAGCCTGATATAAACAATAGTATTTGTTATTGGATGAAGGGGAGGTAGAGTGTGGGAAATTACAGCAAAGTGTTGTTATCTGTCCATCTGTTATGGTATCCCCATACCATTCAGGTAGATTATTTCAATGATCGATGATGATGTGCAGGGACTGAAACATAATTTGGAAAATCATACTTTGCAATCAATACCTGTCAGGTTACTGCTATGATATAGGACCTGAAATAAAATATATTGCATTTCAATGCAACTATTAAATGCACTTTATTGTAAATTCTTGGAAAATGGTCAAGTAATGAATGTTTATCTACGTTATATGTAAATGTTAAAAATAAACTTTATGTCGCGATAGGCATGTAACATGTTTAATATGATTAATTACGTACCTCCTTGATAATATGTAAATTATACTGTGGCATATGACTATACCTACAGCAAACGTAAAATCTTTTAAGTGGCCAACATGGTACTTTCTTCAGATGATTACCTTTACTTCAAAGATAGTAATCACATAGCTAATGACATTTGATTTCAAATTTCTAGATAAGGATCCCGAAACAATTGATAATGTTCAAACAGTTTAATAAACTGATTTCAGATGTTCAAGATTAGATGTGGTGAGACACATTTACATTTATTCTTTAGAACAAGTGTTTAATCTAACAATAATTGGCAAATTGGCAGTGACTACAAAACATCATCCCTCTCACACAGAATTGGCTGTGTCCAAAACTAAAAGGGGATGCACCCAGGCCAAAGCCCAGCTGAGCCTAGATTTGACACTGATGAGCGGGCGATAACTTAACTATAACATATCGAGGCTGAACCCAGTAATGAATTTATGATACCACTAAAGTAATTTCAGTTTTAAGGGTTTGTTATTTTTCCTTTCTTTTCAGACTGTGGTTACTTTGCTGCTGCTGTTCAATACTTTAGGCATCTCCTCTGTGTGTGGTGTAGCTGTGTGTGTTATTATTGTGCCAATCATTGTAACCAGTGGGAATAAGATATCTGGATTCCAAAAGAAAGCCATGGTAAGGCAGCAGTCCGGGGGGAGGGGGGGGGGGGGGGGGGGGCCCCCCCCCCCCCCTGGCTCGAAAAATCGGGACGCTGGGGGGGGGGGGGGGTTCTTAGTACAAAAGTGATCACAGGGATGTGCCACAAACTTGGGTAGCAAAATCAGGCTGTAAGGTATGCCAATGGGTCCTTTTTCTTTGCAAAATGTCGTATTTTGAAAATTTTGTCGTTTTTCAAAATTTTCTAAAATTTGCGCCAAATTTTGGATTATTTTCAAAATTTCAAACAAAAATCAAGCAATTTGTGCCAAATTAGAGTAAATTTTCGGAGACAATTTCAATTTTTGCATAACTTTGGACTCAAAATTTTGGTAATTTGGTATATGGATGGGTCCCTTTTTCTTGAAAATTGGTATATGTATGGGTGGTACTTCAAATTTCCCAGCGGCACACCCTAGCTACCAAAACCAAACTTGAGTACCCCCCCCCCCCCGGGGCAGCAGTATTCTGGAAAAGTCTTCTTAAAGGATATGACCCTTTTGTTCAGTCATAATTCTGGCTTATAAGTTTTCATGATCATGTCATCTGCTACCTGTAGAGATTTTTATCCCATTAAAAAGCATCCTTCGCAATGAGAGATTTGCATAAATTGTGATGAGTCACTTCCGCAGAGCATAAAGCAAGAGTTAATATTTGAAAAGAGCAGCCCTAGTTCTTTCAGTATTTATGTGTTACAATGTATATGTGTTGACTCACCCCGAAATGGGAGACTTTGCGACAGAACACTTTTCAAGATACAGGTGAAAATAGGCAGCAAAAGTTGTTCCATTTACACAAATATGAAACATTCATTATTTGTTTTATATGACAGCTAAATAAATCTTTGTAAACAAAACAAAATAAGACAACATCTATGGTACTGTACATGCCGGCTTTAATGCAACGTCACGTCTTATGCTGCACCTGCGGAATGTGCAAGCGTACTCATTTTTAAAATTACGCCCACGACTGATGTTGCTTCTTACCAAAAAAGTATCAAATATTTTGCACGGCACTATTGCACAGTTGGTGAAGTTTACTATCAAATATGGATCAAATGTTCAATGGCACGTGACCCAAGATGCGCCAATCAAGTGACACAGATTTATTTAGCTGTTTATAAGACAAAATAACTGAATCAAATAGATAGATTATAGCTTTCTGATAAACAGAATATGCTGGACTATCAATACGAGTACTAGACGATGGTTCGGCTGCGAAATGTGGTCAGAGACTTAAAACAAAATGCTTTTAATTTTGGTTATACATTCCAAATCCTTTTGTATAATGTTTTATTATGAACACTATCAGAAACATGCTTGTGGCTCCGAAGGATAAACCTAAAAAGAGAGACCGTTTGTGTGTTGTTTATGATCTCAAGTATGACTCTTGTGCTTCCTCTTTTATTGGAGAGACAGAAAGAACTCTACGTAAACATTTAACTGAACATGTAAAAGACTCTTCTCCCTTTGGTGCCCATCTATACCCTTACAAAACTAGCAAGTTTTGCAAATCCCTAATCCTGTGTCTGGTTTTAGAGTAACTTTATCAAACAATATTAGTCAATTATTGACTACTATTTCAAGTCCATCACCTAATTGACAAGTTTCAGTTCAGTGAATTGACTAGTTTATTGAACATTGATTTAGATCAATACCTCTATTGTTTAAATCAATAATTGATGTCTGCTGGTATTGTACTTTATTGACATCAATAATTGGCCAATAATTCATTACAAATCCATCAATCTAATGGGCAATTACCTTCTTGGGATCATCAACATTTCAGCTATAACAGAGACATGTAGATGTGATTGACTGGCGACTCTAGTCGCCATTAGTAGGCTATGAGTTAAATCCGAGGGCCACACATTTAACCCCCAGGATGCTAAGATTTCGGATTCACACGCCAGATGGTTGCAACTTGGGATCAAGGGAGCATATTATATTGCGGTCCTAACCCCCGATCTCAACCTGTGTACAATGCCATCATCAATCATTTTTTGTTTGAAAGAACTGTTTTAACTCAATTCAACATAATTTTTTATGTTTATTATTGCAGATTTTTGCAGATGAGAGAGTGAGTTATACACATCAATTACTGAAAGAAATCAAAATGTTGAAGCTGAGTGCCTGGGAAGGTTTATTCTGCAGCACCATTGAAGAACTACGAGACAAAGAAGTCCATCAACTGTTTCTGAAGAACTTGATGTTTTCTGTATCTGGTAAGCTTTGAAATTGTAATTGTGAGGATATTGAGTAGTTTGAAAGAAAGCATTGTCCGATTGCTTCAACTTTTTTTAAAACTTTGTGAGATTTTGGTACCGGTGCCAAAATATTGCTCATATTTTTCTTATAACCAAAGTGAAATTTCACTGCTGAATTATGTTCCGTTTTGAAGATATATAAAGAAAATGTGTTTGATTATGGTAACCATAATTAACTTTACACAGTTATGTATACACGGCTCTAAATACCAATTGCCCATAAAATCGAAACAGTTTGACCGATTCAGTTAAAATTTGAATCTTAGACTTTTTTAGAGGCCATCTTTCATATATAATTGAAAACTAAATTTTTAAAAATCAGACCAAGCTCCTATAATGTAAGCAGCTCATATAGCAATATGAAAACATTTGCAAAAGTGAAGCTGTAAAAACAAGAACAAATCGGAAAAAGTGTTTGTGGCTGTTCAAAAGGGTTAGCGGGTTAGCGTAGCGGTACTTCCCTCGCTTTGCACCAGTTTTGGGTGTCCTGGGTTCGATTCCTGGCTCCAGCGCTGTATGTGCATTTGGTTTACAGTCCATACTCGCTTCCGTAGGTTTTTCTCTGGGTATTCTGGTCTTCCTCCTACATCTAAAACTGTCACTAGATTTGTTCATCTGAGTCTGTCCTCACCCAGGTTATGGGAAGCTGCACAAAAGGGTGAATATTACAACCGAAGTACCGATAGAATGTGCTCTACGGAAGCACTTCTAAGTGAAGTGAAATGGTTGTGACGATCTACCTGCAGCGAATCGTGAGCGCTTTGTATCCTATTCGGTTAAAAGGCGCTGTAAAAATGCCATTATTATTATTGTTATTATAAATTGATAGATTCATCTGTGGATTTGATGGCTATTGGGTGAATTTATATAATATGATTGCATCCCATCATTTTTATTACTATAATTATGCACTCCTGCCAATATCATGCTGGATTAATTTGCTTCGATCGTCTTACATGTTATTTACTTTAGGGTAACCTTCTAAAACCTTCAGTATCAAAATTCATCATGTGAGTGCAAGAAAGTCGTATCTGCAATAGCTGCCTTACGTCATAAATTTGGATTGCACAGTGCATGACCTTCAGTCTTGGGTCAGTGGTTCTTGAAATGGTTCTTCAGGTGACACCGTCACCTGAAGAACCTTCTATATTTTGAGCCAAATTAAATAAAAAAAATCTCATTTTTTCTGACAAATTTACTCTTTTTTGGCAAAATGTTCTAACATTTTGAGAAGAAATGTCCACATTTGCAACATTTGGCGCAAATTTTGGAAAATTTTGAAAAGAAATTTTGAAAAGAAAACCCATCGAGATACCATATTTTGCAAAGAAAAAGGACTGATTGGAATACCAGAAAGCCTGATTTTGCTACCAAAATTTGCGACACGTCCCCATAACCCCTTTTGTACTAAGTAGCCCCCCCCCCCCCCGGGCATCATGACTAAATGGCACACAGATAAGTATGGAATCAATCACTATGTATCACGTGATGCCATACTTGATCTCATTATGAGTACGATATCCCTCAGCGGCAAAAATATGCCAATTATAGGAATGGTCTTTTTAAGATATAATTTCATTTCTGCCTTGTAGGAATTTATCCTTGAAACTATTCTCTTTTCTTTTTTCTTTTTTTGCAGCATTTTGCACAAATATTACACCCATACTGATGACTTTAGTGGTAAGACTTGTATTTTGCAATGATAGGTTCTAGTTAGAAATTCACGTCAATGGAAACAGTTAGATATTCAGACTAACAAAACACAAGCAAGGAACATTTTCCCAAACACACTCAGTTTATTTACAAACTTACTTACTTATATTGTAATTATTTGGGACATTGTACTACAACTGCCCGTTTTTGTAAATGCGGAGACTGCAGCTTTGCATCAGGTGTTGAACTACAAATTCAAGAGTATGTCTATTACAGACATTTATTTTTAAGGCGAGCTAGATTGCTTGCTCTCCTAATCAGTCTCTTAGGAGAGCAATATTTAGCTCACCTCAAATTGGGAATAACAGTTAATATCTAATGGTGTGACCTCAAATCACTCTCCTGACAACTCTGCTTGAACCTTTCAGGAGAGTAATTAATAGCTGCTATTAGAACAGTTGAGGAAACTGAACGCTCCAAGTTTGAGCTCTGTTATGGCCAACAGGATATGTTCTTGAACAAGACATTTAATCTCAAGTGCTTTGTTGACAAACTAGTGCACAGGTAGTGGAAATTTTATGAGGATAGAAAATGCATAATGACAGAGTATCCCCCTATTTGAAGAAATATGATTGTGATGATTTCCTAATGGCAGAGGTTATGATAGACAGCAGAGCTTTGAAAACTTTAAAGGAGAATGGTCGATCTGTTTGCTTTAACTTTTTTTAAAACTTTTTGGGATTTTGGTACCAAAATATTGCTCATATTTTTCTCATATCTCATGTGAAATTTTACAGCTGTATGTTCACTTTTGGTAATATATATTTACACAGTAGCGTATAGGTGGCTCTGAAATACATTAGTTTGACCGATTCAACTGAAATTTGAAACTTAGACCTCTTTAGTTGTCACCTTTCAAATGACATCGAAAACTAAGTTATGAGAAATTGGACCAAGCTCCTTTAAGTGTTAAAAAGTGACCTATAAAAACTTTTTATTAGAACTAACATTATCAGCAGACATCATCATTACTTATAATGCCTTTTGATTTTCTTTTTGTTTTCAGTCATTTGGGACCTACATATTTTTTAACGACAAACCGTTGACGCCAGAGATTGCGTTCCCATCCTTAGCACTGTTTTCCTTGCTGGATGGTTTTCTATTTATATTTCCTGCTGGGCTATCGACATTAATGACTGGATATGTCAGTCTTAAAAGATTGGAGCAATTTCTATTAGATATTGATGGAGATGATGGAATTACTTTATATGATGATGGCAGACAAACGATGGATTTGCGATGTGACAATGATAAGGTATGTATTAGGCTGATTCACAAAAAAAAAAAAAAATCTTATTTTTTTTCGGGATACTCCCTCATTTTGTTTCTTTTAGGATCAGAATCAGTCCTGCAAAATTTAAAAAAAAGTTGAAAAAAATTTAGGGGGTGCTACTGGCTGTTGAAGTTTTGAAGATATATAAACAATCTAGGGAAATCCCTACTGATCTGCTCCCTACTGATTTGCTCATGAATAAGACTCCCTCTGCAAGTTTTTTTACATTTTTGGTAATTATACCCACAATGAACTTGAGTGTTTTAGGTAATTAGGTTTTATTAAACTTTGATTCATCCCTCAACACCTCCATAATTTGTACAGACCAGACAAGAGTTTAAGGGGCCTGTTAATCCCGGCCGTTTGTTCTAAAGCAGAATTTAATTTTTCTGCATTTTCTGATACTTCAGGATGTTACCTTTTATTACAGACAATAAAATACTACAAGACAAAACTTTTGAACTTCTTTATAGGTAAAATTAAAATATTATTTTGACATTTTACTGTAAAAAAACCCATGTGGTTGTTGGAGGGAAAATACGGGCATAGATACGCGTCCTATATTTTGCGTTTAGGTTGCGTGTTTTGATGTGCGTGCCTTTTTGCGTGGTAACAAGTACTGCGTGCGCGGGTGAACGCGTTGCGTTATGTTCTTGCATGAGCACAAGTTTGTTAAAATCCTGCAATAAACTTGTCAATGTTGTAAACAAAGACCAAATAAGTGAACATTGGTATTTTAGATTTCTTTCAATATTTACAAAATAAGGAGCTTAAAATTGGATCCGAAAGTTGAGCACAATACTTACCAATAATATCAATTATATTTTCTTGTCCGATACCCAAGGTTTAGACCTCAAAATTCATGGGTTTTAGGTCAAAATGTGCGATTTCTTCATTAAACATTGGATTTCTTTTTTCAGTTTTGATGAAAAAACATCATTTTTTTGGGAAACGTAACTAAAAAAACTAAAAAGTACAAGAAAGCTTTTTCAACCATTATGTACAGTATATCAAAATCTAGGATCGCGTTTCTCATTTTTTAATTTAAGGTCCTAAAATCAAAGATATTCATTAGTTTCTATCAAAATTGAGGCAGATAAATGTGGGAAACGGCACACTTAACATGGTTTTCATTATATTTCGAAAAATTCGGCTTTATTTGAAAAAAATAAAAAATGCGATCCTAGATAATTTTGTGCAGTTTCCAAAAAACGATATGTGATAAAATGGAAGTAACAATTTTTGTCTCGCCTGAAAATTTTTCAGAAGAGACATACCATTCCTTAAAACTGTTCGCCGTCCGCATTTCTTGTCCGGAGTAAATCTCAGAAACCGTATGCCCTATGTTGATGATATTTGGTGAGTGGGTAGGGTTGGAGCTGAACTGGCGCTGCGTACAATTTGAATGCAAACTATGCATATGAAGTACCTAATTTGCATAATTTACGTGATTTAGTATTTTAAGTATATCTCCTACACCATAAGGGCTATGGTAATGAAACTTGGTGACATGAAGGGGTTCGGGATTAGCACACGCGCCGCGCCTTTTTGGGGGGGTGCGGTGAAGGACATTCAAGGTCAAAAGGTCATTTGAGGTCAAATTTATAAAATTGTTCAAAAAGTTGACCCGAGGTCATTTTGAGGTCAAGCTCATAACTCATTAACCCCTGACCCCACATGGATTAAACTTAGACCATAGAAGGTACTTGACCCAAGGTCAAGGTCAAAAGGTCATCTGAGGTCAAATTTCCAAAATTGTTCAAAAAGTGGACATGAGCTCATCCGAGGTCATTTTGAGGTCAAGCTCATAACTCATTAACCCCTGACCCCAAATGGATTGAACTTAGACCATAGAAAGTACTTGACCCAACGTCAAGTTCAGTCAAGGTCAAAAGGTCATCTGGGGTCAAATTTCCAAAATTGTTTAAAAAGTTGACCTGCGGTCATCCAAGGTCATTTTGTGGTCAAGGTCATAACTCATGAACCCTGACTTAGACCATAGTGCTTGTTTACCAAATCTGAGGGAATTAACACGCACTGAATAATTATGTTACAATCAATTAAGAAAGTGCTCAATACGCATACCCTACTCCTACCCTATCCTATTCCACCCCACAACTGAATGATTAAGAAGGCGGTCAATTCAGTAGGCAGTTGATACGCAGGCAAGACTACTGGTTCGCGAACCATGCTTGTTTTAGTTACTTTTCCCAAAAAATGTTTAAGCAAAATCACTATTTTTGGTATTTTTTCCAAATATGGTAATTTTTGAACCAAACCAATAGCGTAAGCAGATTCCTTGTCAAATTTCCTTTCTAGAAATGTATACTTTTCTTTACTGTAACTTAATATTTTTAGACTTATAAGCCAAAAAAGATCAAAATATAAGCCTTAACAGGCCCCTTAACAACGTGAAAATAGTGATTTAAAATGATCTCTCCAAAACTCCATAGACTTTGTACACAAAACTTCAACAGCCGATTTTTTTTTTAATTTTGCAGGATTGATTCTGATCCTAAAAGAAACAAAATGAGGGGGTGTCCCGCAGAAAAATAATTATTATTTTTGTGTGTGTGAATCAGCCTAGTATGTATGAGTTTTCAGAGAATTGCCATAAAATCTGTCTCAGTTTCTGCCCATGCTTATTGCTATTGTTTGAGACTTGAGACCGTGGTGAACTAGTGCCCTCCTACTTTGGTATCGAACAGTACAGTGTGTCCCAGAAAAAACCCCACATTACAATCTTTGCGTATAAAGTTCTTGGCTTTGCCGGATAGTCAGGAAATATGTAAAAGTGGTATTTTATCCATGTTACGGGCTTCAATATAATGTTTGTTTCATTTCAGTCAGCAATTCAGAACAGAAGTTATGCTTTGAGAAATATTTGGACGTAAAATATTCTGGTCCAATTTCACAATTTTGTAAAAAATTTCCTTTAAATGAAGTTCTATTGAGTATATCCTTGATCTGTTCACTCAAGCGTAACATGTTTACTTATTTATTATGGGCATCTTATTGTTTATCTATGCTGAAAAAATGAACAAATGTGATGATAAAAATAAATGATAAATTTTCCAAAGGTGACTTATTTTTATTCCATTCAGAAACACCTTGCTGTATGACCAATAATCATGAAATTGAACCAGATTAAAATTCAACCAAGTATTTGATAAAACATAACTTTGGTTATACACTACCGATTGAAATGAAACAAACGGTATCTTAAGGTTCAATTCATAGACTATAAAATGCAACCTTTACTCCCAGCCTACTACTTGGACACCAGGTTAAACACTACTAAATGCCTTTCCTATACTTTTATATGATAAAATGGTCATTTTTGAGGCTGTTTTTCTCATATTAAGAATTCTTAGATGAATAAACGGGCATTGTGGGGTGAAAGTACAACATGTATCCTACAAATAGTCAAATTTTCAGCATAGTATTACCTGGAAAGTTTTCACTTTTAGAAACGCTGAACGTAGTAATGTCATTTCCCAAGTATAAATTTGCAAAAAACAGGAAAATGACCAGTATTCGGCGAATCACTCTGGTGGAGTAATTTCTCGCTATTTTACAAATCAAATGTCAGAAACTGAAAGAAGACATTCAAATCTAACAATGTAATATGAATCTTCATATTTTATTACACATCATAGCTCAATTTTAAGCTTTTTAGAGTAGGTTTTCTGGATGCCCCGTGAGCAAATAGTTCACATTTTGGCCATGGCTTGGTTCCCGGTAGTTATTTAGTAGTGTATAACCACCAGTAGTTGGTTCAGGGTCTCCTGTCACCCTGGGCAGATGTTTTGTTCTATGACCTGTAAATATTTTTATACTAATGACTCAATGTATTCACATTTCAGGAAGTTTTAGCCAATCCTCGACATACTAGTAATCATTTGAAGTCAAATACTAACGGTTACATAGAGTTGAAGCAGTGTATGAAGCAAGATGCCACTGAATCTGATTACTCATATCCAGATGATAAACTGCTGTACACAGACGGGGAATCTATGGTGCAGGTAGGATATAGTATACAAATATTGAATGCCTGAGAGTGCAATAGTAACAAATATATCATGAGGTCAAATTTTGACTTTTCTGTTTCACGAGGCGCGGCCGGGTGAAATGGATCAGTCCAAATTTGACCGAATGATATATTTTGTATTATATCATGATTCCAGTGATTTGAGTCGTGCAATAGTATACAAATATTGACTGCTTTAAATTAAATTAAATTAAATTATTTATCCGAGGTGATTTCAAAACTATGAATATGTCCGAAGCTGAGGGCATATTCATGATTTTGAGATCACCTAGGGGAAATCATTTTAACCATACCCCAAACAAAAAGCAGTCAATATTTGTTTTATATACCAAATATATAGATTGTTGTCCTCTGATTAGTTAAAAGAACCATCTTAGCACTCAAAGCGCCTGATGATAATATACAAATATTTACTGCTCATGAGGGCAAATGTGCAAAGTATCTACCCAAGGTGACTGGAGATACCGTGGGCCTACTATTGCCCGACACAGAAGGTGGAGGGCAATAGTAGGCCCACGGTCTCCAGTCACCGAGGATAGATATTTTGCACAATTGCTCGAATAAAGAGCAGTAAATATTTGTTTTATATACCGTATAAAAATATTCTTGTCATATGATAACTTGCGTAAACTCACTTGATAAAAGTGCATAGGGCCTACTGAGTTAAGCTTACCGTGCACACTTAGCCTAGCCTAGGCCTAGCTCTCGCCAAATGCGAGCAGCGCTTGAGGATTTCCGACAGCTGGGTAAAAAGCACTATCATGCAGTCAATTAATTCATCCATCAATTGTTTGAACTCATCAATCTGGTCAATTTTGTTTATTTCATGAAACTACGGTACGGCAAGACGAACATGTCAGAACGTAAACAAGCCTTCTCGGTCGTTATGTTTGTAAAAAAGTTGATATCGCCCTGCGGTGATGTCACGCCAGGCCAATATCACATTTTTGTTGACAAAAAATGCCCGGCTATGATGTCAAGCAGGAAATATACCAAATATTTTTGACAGTCTAATGCAGTGTCAACCAATCAAATGACAAGAATGTTTTCATGCGGTATATAATTAGAGAATAAAAGATAAGATTTATTGTTTTGCCTGTCATCTATCGTCTCATAATGGATGGGCGTACATTATTTTGAGTAATGGGTGCCCCCGGAGGTGTGCGTATACCTGCATCGCGCCGTGATTTTGAACGCGCGGCTCCACTGCGTTCCACGCTGAACGCACTGTCATCAATCGTCTCATAATGGATGGCCAAAATTCCTTATTAGGAAGTAAAATCGCACTCAGTGACTAAGAATTTACAATATTTGTTCTCCTTTCAGTGTCATATTGTGTGCACAAGGTAACTAGCTTACGCACTGCAGCGCGTGTTTGACCATGGATGCTTAAAGTCGCGCCCGTAAAGCTCGAGTTACACAAAGCAAAATACATTGAGCATGCCTACTTAAAAATATGCCCCGGGCATAGTAAATTTATAGGGCCTAGTTAAATTCAGGCCCTCACTTTTAACCAATCAGAGAACAGGAATCTATATATGAGGTATATAATAGGAAATATGTCACGCAGGCTAGAGTTCCAGTATGTTCCATGCATAGATTAATAAAAGTCCAGATAGGCAACTTGTCTATTTACACCCTAAAAATCCGGCTAAGTTAGGGATTTGCGCCACGCGGGCGCCATGCCTAGACCTAGAGCGAGTGCGTAGTGACTCCGCCATGCGTTGTGTCACGCGCTACTATTTCTTGACTATAACGCAATGCGCATCTTACATTTTGCCGCTAAATTTGGGCGTAATCAAAGAACAACGCTTGACTGGCCCGACAGCCGCATTCTCAGTCAAATTACCATTTAGTTGCCAGAGTACGGTTTCATGTGTATTCTTCTTCCGTTTCCTCCGCAACAGTATCAACTTCATCATTGAGGACTGTGGTATTTGATTTGGTTTGATGCATGCAGACTTGTGCCCTAAATTGTTGAAAGTCCTTGTTTTCAGATCTAGTAGACTGCGCAAGGTTTTCGGGTGTGCATTCCAGTCTCTTTTAGTCTTTGGAAAGAACGATGATTTGTAGTAGTCTCTTTCCAAAGGTATGATGAAGGCTTGTGAATTTTCAGTGTGGGTGGGTGAAGAGTATTCCTTGGAGGTGATATAATTTGTCTTGTTGATTGTAACCAAGTTGTTGTTGATCTTAACATCATCAAAATAGGATGGGTAAATTAGGGTTAAAAAAAACCTACTTTCAGATATTGTGATTGATCACAATTTCAAAATATTGAAATGGTGAGTCTTTGGGTGACAACATCAGAAATTGGGGATTTTAGGCCCTGTATCCATTGGCTGTTCGCATATTCCGTGTGCCCTTGTCTCATTTACTATTGTTTGTAATTGTGTGGCGCAACACAGACAATAAACTTCGTTCTGCTTAGTGATCATATTAGTGGCCTTGTTACGGCAGATGATTCTTACGACCTGGCAGCACCAACAATCAACATGTTCATACTTGGTGAGCACCAGGTAATATGAATATCTGCCGTACACAGGCCACTAATATGATCACCAAGCAGAACGAAGTTTATTGTCTGTGTTGTGCCGCACAATTATAAACAATAGTAAACTAGACAAGAGCACACGGAATATGGGAACAGCCAATGGATACAGGGCCTTAGAGTGACATAATGTAGGAAATAGAAATGAAAGGGTGAAAACCCATAAAACATGGTGTCATTGTGTATGAGAGCATGCTTTCAAATAGGGGGTCTCTTTGGTGACACATTCAGCGTTTTTCTATTGATCGTACGGTACGGTATCATTCCGGTTAATAGGGCTTGCGGATAATAGAGATGTTTTTCTATTTCAATGCAATACCAATGAAATACCTGACACTAACTTGCATCAGGAGAAAGGCTTAGGTAAATTACAAATACAATTTGAAAGTGCATTCGGTAAAATAAAAATAAAACATGTCAGTATAGCCCTACAAACACCAACCATTTCTAAATTATTAATCGTATGATATGACGGATGTGTTATTGCCACCAAATTATTGTCACAGACCTCGTGCCATACATGCAATTCTAATTAGTTATAGTTTGATTTTACATGTTAAGTCCATAAAATTCCGGTGATAGGCCTACTGCATGATAATTGGAACTACAAAATAACATTTTGACTTAAGTTGCTAGCATTGCGATAATGTAGATAAAATGACATTTGTTACAAATTATAAATAGCTTGTCTGTACCCACTTACCTGTGTTAGCTGGCTTCCACATTGAGGCAGAACAGTGCAGTTTTCTATTGCAGGTCAAACGGTATTTCACCGCTAAAACTCCTTCTTTTTGTGAGTTAAATGGCGGTGAAATACAGGAGGAATCTTCACCGCCATTCTCTGGCAAATGCCAGAGAAGGTGATTTCCTATTGGGCTTTTTAAGTGGTTAATGGCTTCAGTAGAAAACGCTGTTACTGCATCTTGTAGTACTTCATGTCCCACAGGGTCAATAAAGTCACAATTTTTGTTGACAGCTGTGTCTAAACTTTATTTGTTCAAGCTTAATCAAACTAAGACAAATTGGTAACAAGTAATTTTCTCCAGTGATTTTTCATCCATTTTTTTCAGCTCAAACAGTGTAATTTTACATGGGATGGACATGATAGTGAGCCAATTCTACACAACATCAATGTGGAGATCCAATCAGGTAAACTTTTGTGCTATTATATAAAAATAATAAAGGAGTGGACCCATCTCACATTCCTGCTAAAATTGTATACAAGTAATGCGTTGTTTTCATGTGAAGATTCTTGATATGTGAGTTAATTATTATGAAGTTGATAAGAATTCATTTGTTCAATCAAGTTTTGAAAGCTATCTGATATATATATCATCTCATGGGTGTCATTTCATTTTGAAGTGTGTGTGTGGGGGGGGGGGGGGGGGGGGGGGGGGTCCAGGGGGAGAGCCCCCTGGCGGGTTTCCAGTGGGCAGAGCCCCTTGGTGGGGGGTCAGGGGGCTAGCATTTTTTGCATTCTAAGGGTGTTCCTAACACATATTTTTGTGGGTAATGTAAAGAAATTTGCAAATAAATTGTTTGTATTCAAAACCGTGGGGGGGGCATTTGATATTTGTCCCCCACCCTTCAAAACGTGGGGGGACGTGTCGCCCCTGAAATGATGCCCATGTATCATCTTATAATTTTGTGTGGTACTTGCACCAATTGTTGTGTAAATTTTTGTTCAAAATATATTCTTAACTGATGACATCATAAATAAGCTCTAAATTTATCTTGAAAAATAAAAGCAACTTTACTGATTATAGTTGGTTGTATTTTTAATATATTTCAGGTAAACTCACCATGATAATAGGCCATGTGGGCTGTGGGAAGTCAGCATTTCTAGCCAGCGTGTTAGGAGAAATGACACTAATCAGTGGGTCATTGAAATTTCCAAGGTAAGTAAAGTTGCCCATGATAATAGACTGAAGTGGTTTACGAGCAACCATGACGGAGAAAATTAACTCTGATTATTTGCCATTTTACCCCAAACATTGCATACTTAGTTTCCTGATAAAAGGGAGCTATAAATTGACATGTGACCCCCTAACTTGACTATCCATGCAAAGATTTTGACCAAGTACAACTCTTATACTTTGATTATTCCTAAATGGCCAGGAATTGTGAGGCTATTCTTCATCAAAAGCAAAGGTCATACCAGTTACATGTGATCAGCCATGGAATCATGTGTACAATGTGTAGGCTGGGCTCCGACGTCTTATCCAAAATAAGACGCTGGTAACCACTTGATTGGCCCGTATCCTGAAGGCATTTGTTTTCAGCGTCAAACACTTACACGGTGACGCATTGGTGATTGCGCAAATTTCTTGTAACGCGTAGTGCATCATGTAAACATCACCATTTTGTCAACCTCTTCACCAAACCTTCCACTCACGAATGACTGTCGTAAAGTTAGATAGGGCGAGTGAGCTGGCCAGTTGTGTAATTCTACTGGTCAAAATTTTGACTAATTATGATCAGCCGTTACCTGCGATGATGGGCAGTCTAAACCATATAGTGAAGCGCCCACAGCGAGGGTATGTACCAGTGTGCTGCGTCTCCTGTGGTTGTGCTGTGTTCAGCTACGCACATGCTTCTCTTTATCAATTCGCGATGTGAATAGGATAGGCCTGCCTATTAAGTGTTAATCAAAGGTGAATTGAGAGCCGTCTGGACCTTGGTATGTTCACTCACCATTGACAACATGTATACATGATCGTTCTAAAATTCACGAAAAGGGGTAGTTTTCAAAACCTGATCACAGAAATTTAATTTCTGCAAAATTAAATAAAACGGGTATTTTAGAGCAGTGTCCGCAAAATAAAAAATAGGATTTATTTTTCAGAACCCACAATGATGTACACAAATTTTTGTGTAATTTCTTAAGTGTTCAATAGCCTAATACAGAGAGTTTGAAATGTGATCTGTGTGTCAACAAGTTGTTCCAGAAATACCAGTTTGGCTAATTAGTAATACAAAATGCAGCGAAAAATCATGTCCTTGCTTTTGCAGTAGGGGGAAAATTATCCTTGATTTAATAAAAAAGGGAGATTTTGAAGAATTGTCCTTAGTTTTATGCAAAATAGTGGGTAAAATTTGTGATATTGTCATTGAAAGCGCACAAAATAGGGGTCATTTTAATTATCTAGAACGATCATGTGTTACGCCTTGTCTGCAGGGGTGAACACACTGCCCACCATCGCAGGTAACGGCTGATCAAAATTAGTCACATTTTTGACCAACAGAATTACACACCAATTTCTCACTTGCTCTATCTAACTACACATCAACCGTTTGTGAGTGGGAGGCTTTGGTAAAGTGGTTGACAAACTGACAATGTCTACATGCCGCGCCGTGTTTAACTACGCGTTGCAATTAATTTGCGAAAACATCAATGGGCCGCGCATGTTATGTGTTTGATGCTCAAAACATATGATGTCAGGACACGGGCAAATCAAGTGCTTAGATTGATCAGCCATTAATCAATCAATCAATTAAATATACACTGTACTTGCATGACATGCATACCCCATGAAGGAGTCTATTTGTACAGGGGACCAACGGTTCAACGTGACTTCCGAACCATGGAACAAGTAGAGTAAAGTTTCTTTCCCAAGGAAACAAGGAGACGAAAACCGCCGTGCCCGTGACTCGAACAACAACCTCTGTATTACGAGACCCGTGCTCTAACCGCTCAGCTACCGGTGTCTTATTTTGGATAAGACGTCGGAGACCAGCATAATGAAAGGTTAGTCCACCAAATCAGGATGGTGTTTTTTCATTGCTTCAGAATATTTGGTTGAATATTTTTTGTGTCTTTCAGAGGAAAACCGACCATTGCATTTGCAGCACAGAGACCATGGATACAAAATGCTACATTGAGAGATAACATACTGTGTGGTCTTCCAATGGATGCTGAAAGGTAAGCAGTAAAGTAAATATGTGACCGTCCATCCCAAACCAGCCGTAAATGCCACCTCCTGTCATTTTCACTTTTTTAATTATTTGCAAAGACCATGATTTAAGGATTAAAATGACACCTTAATGAACTTCACACGATTCCAGGTTATGGTCCGTCAAAGGTTGTCAGGGAGTAAAACGTATAACTGAGATAAACACGTTCATAATCAGTAAGCCCTATTTTTTCTGTTGATTGTCTTAAAAATGTACAGATTTATTTCACATTTCCTATCATTTTCTTGAAATGAAACTTTGCTGGTATTTTGTATAGTAAATCTATAAAAAAAATCAATAATGACCTTCACATGTATTTTCACCTGTACTGTAAAATGAAAATTTCTGGCATTTACGGCTCATACGGACTGGACAGCCACATATTAGAACAGCACATTGAACTTTTATTAGGAAAAAAGACAATGCAACCAATCTAAACTGAGTTGGTCATTTTTTGTCAGTACATAACATATCTTGTATTGTCTAATCAAGGAGTTGTATAGTTTACTAAAAAAACTCTGTGGACCAACACTTACAAACTGTTGTGTTGTCTACATTTCACATATTTTTTCATATTTTGTTTGGGGATATATTAGTTTAAATGCAATATATTTGGTGGATAGAATCATAACTTCTGTATTGTTTTAAGGTATTTATGTTGTTCACACCAATATCTAAAAATCTACATTTTGTTTTTCTTTTTGTAAGGTATAATTCAGTGATTTGTGCCTGCGCTTTGGAGCCTGATATAGAGCTCCTCCCAGCTGGCGATATGACTGAATTCGGTGAAAGAGGAATCAACTTGAGTGGGGGACAAAAGCAGAGGGTTAATGTTGCCAGGGCTATTTACTCACAGGCTCAGTTGGTTTTACTGGTAGGTGATGATTTCTTTTATGTTTTGAAAATAATTCCAGACAGGTGATGTTAAAAATAGGACAGCCAAAACGTGAGATCAAAGGATGCCGACAAAATTATTAAACACAAGGACTTTGCAACGCTGAACTGCACACTTTTGGGGTCGAAGATGATGTTGTTTCCCACGATATTTTGAAATATTTTCTTAAATCAATAATAACAATTCAGTTTATCTCCCTGGATTTCTAAAGTCATCACATTTAAGTTCAGGAAATACTCTTTTAAACCCATATTTTCTTATCAAATATTATTCAGTTCTAATTGTACAATCTTCATCCACAGTTTTTGTTGTAAAATTATGACTTGAAACTAATTTTTTTAGCTCTGTGGTGTTAACCATATAGAGCTATCCTCATCATAGGCATTTTTACCATGGAAATTTCTACATTTTGTCAATGACTTCCTGGTATGAATATCGTAATAACTTTTTTTCAGTTTAATATTTTATCTTAAAATCGAATCCTCAATGTAGCTGAAAGATGTACCAACATTTCTTACTTATTTTCAAGAGATAATACTGCATGGAAAGTGTGCTATTTTGTTGGAAAAGGTCAAAACTTGAGTCCCAAAATCAGCAGAAAAAAATACATTCAGTGGTTCTGTTGTTAAGCAGGGGATCCTTTATTTCCTATTTCATTTTCA
>JXSR01S000826.1:21950-38831 GCA_000969725.1 Ophiothrix spiculata | reverse complement strand
CAAGAATTCAATAAGCCCAACTCAGTACCCGTTAGCACTTTAACACAAAAGAAAACCTTGGTGGTGTAATAACCCGGGGTTAGGACTTGAAGGGGGGACTTCCCTGACAAGTGGGTATTTCATTTGCTTAGGCAAAGTGGTTTACTTGCTATTCAGGTCGTAAACGTTATTATTCACAAAATACAAAATCTTGGCCCGTCGGCCAAATTGCATTGTACTTACAAAGAGTAAGAACAGATAAATGTATAAACAAGTTCAGATTACAACTAACTACAAAAATATATAAATATAAAAAGCAAAATTGCACAGTTGTTTGAATATATTTATGAATGTTGTCAATCATCCAGGTGATAAACATAAGTAAATGTGTTAAATCTGTTCTACTGGATATCACTTACTTGGAAACGGCAACGTTTCCAAGTAAGTGATATCCAGTAGAAATGAGTTAAATCTGTTCTACTGGATATCACTTACTTGAAAATGGCAACGTTTCCAAGTAAGTGATATCCAGTAGAACAGATTTAACTCATTTACTTACAGTTGTCTGAAATCAAACACACACTCACACTATAACGCATCCACATCAGCCCACCCACATAATTTCAACTTACACCTACACACCCTCACCACCACCACATCCCAAACACACACACCCCACCTACATTCACCCAACACACCCCTCCACACCCCACCCATACCGACACACACACCCCACACCCACGACCCACCCCAACACTCCAACAACCCCACCCCACCACACATCCACACCCACATCGCCTACCCATACTCAGTACACCACCCACCTGTATTCGCCTCCACCCATCTGCTCACATATACACATCACACACCCTCCTATAATTTATCAATTAATTAGATACCAATCAAGCAATCATTTTTAAAGCAACACATTCAAAAGAGCGATATTGCACAATGTGTATAAAACATAAGAAACTTTATTGTTTAAAAGCCAGACATAATATGGCACGGGACTGTAATAAAATCTAGTTGTCTTGAAACGAGGATGAGATATTGCACTAGAATTACGTAGGTTAAAACTATGACATTTATTTCTTCATGGAGGTAAGAGATGGTCAGTCCTGATATTTTCATTTAGGCCTTTTGCAAATTTTAGACAATGCTGTTCTCTTCTCTCCTCTAAACTGTTCAAATCACGCATGGAGAGGGCATCAAAATACGATGAATAGTGTGGACCTAACATAGTTCTGCATGCTCTCTTTTGAATTCTTTCAATGCTCTTTGACTGGTTTTGGGTAATTCTATGATGCCACACAATGTCATTATGTTCGAGAATTGCACAGAGATATTTTTTGTAAACAACAGAAAGCTCATCTTGATCAAATCCATATCTTTTCAGAGATCGTTACATGAAAAGGTGTTTGTTTGCTTTTGAAAGAATTTCCTGAACGTGAGCATCCCATTTAAGGTCATTTTGAATAATTAAACTTAAGCATTATCAACATACGGCAAAATCTCAGTACCAATTTTCAAATCTGAATGAAGTGGTGTATCTTTACAGAATTTGACCTGCAGAGCTTGACATTTGCTTGGATTTAATTCAAGCTATTGGCATCAGATCAACTTCATTCAGATCTTCCTGAAGATTACCAGGCATAGCATAATTGCGATTTTCAGCAAAAGACATGTTGCATGTGTACATATTTCCAATAACTAGACTTGGCATGAAAAGCTGAATTATTAATGATAATCTGGAAACCAAGGGGACCAGTTTTGGTGCCCTGGGGGACACCAAAATCAGAAATGGTATTATTAAATCTTGAAACCAAGGGGACCAGTTTTGGTGCCCTGGGGGACACCAAAATCAGAAATGGTATTATTAAATCTTGAAACCAAGGGGACCAGTTTTGGTGCCCTGGGGGACACCAAAATCAGAAATGGTGTTATTAAATCTGGAAACCAAGGGGACCAGTTTTGGTGCCCTGGGGGACACCAAAATCAGAAATGGTATTATTAAATCAGACACATTGCTTTCAGTCATGCAAGAAATCGCATGACCAAGGTAAGATTGATCCACGAACTCCCATGTCAATCATTTTATCAATGAAGAGGGTGTGACTAATAAGGTCAAACGCCATAGAAAAGTCAGTAAGAACAACAGTATCAATATTATGAGGCTGCTCAGCACCTTGATGGAGAAAATGAATGAGATTGACCAAATAATGACTGGTAGAAACACTCTTAACATTGCCAAACTGCTTGACATCGATGAGACCGTCGACATCTTCGAGAATCCACTTGGAAACAAAACCTTCAGCAATTTTTGCAAAGATGGAAGTTAACAACACAGGTCTGAGTTTGTCTTTACTAGGGTGTCTTTTCTTGGGTATGGAACCACAATCGCTTCTTTCAACTGGGCTGGCACAATTCCTTCAGCCAGAAAGCTATTTAAGACTTCAGTTAAAGGAATACTTTTGATGATGTTAACTTTATGTATTGCTGTTTACAGAGAACTTCAAAGGCTTGAAAATGTGTCCAAATCTCCAGTGTATGCTCACTTCTCTGAAACTCTTGATGGGCTTTCTACAATAAGAGCTTTTGGGTAAGCATTACCAAATATATTTTTCTATAAGTATAGTACGTGCTTGTATATTTCTTCCTGTAAAAATGTGTAAATAGAAGTCCTATCATGCAAGTAATTGTTTTCAAGGAAGTTTTTCTACTTGTTTTTTTTTTCTTTTGTTAACACAAAGTTGATGCCACGCTTTATCAATAGTTGTAGAGTGTATTGCATCACAAATAATTAATTATTGCGTATCTTCTTTTTGTTCATCAGATTCCAACAGAGATTTTTCAATGTTCTCACAGAGCACATTGATGCCCATTCAACAACTTATTTATACTTAAGGACTGCTAACTTTTGGATCAAGCTCAGACTGGTAAGTAGTAAGCAGACTGTATTAACCCCCAAACGCTTAAAAACTATCTAAGTCTGAATATGTCATACAACAATTTCCCGTTTCCCCTGGGATTCAAACCCAGACCTCTTGCATCCCGGTCCAATGCCCAGCTATGGCAAGCCACCGAGTATGGCCTGCCATGGCAGCACTTTCTTGGCCATCTGTAGCCCCTGTCTATGACGTATTTGGACTTTTGTCAATTTCTTGATTTTGCTTGTTTGATTTTGTTGGATTGAGGATTGTTAGGGTTATTCATATTGTTAACCGTAGTTCCCAGTGAGTGAGGACTAAATTTTCAATGTTGATGACAAGACTGGAATCAACCATCGTTTTGGAAACTTTTTGCTCTGTTTCTCAGCAACTGATAATTGTTCCAATTATGTATCCATTTTGAAAAGCCATTTATGTGCTCAACACAAAAAGAGATGTTTATTTTTGACCTCAATGTGTGATTTTGAACCTTACCTTTTCTTTCGGTAAACCTAACTAAAAATTCCTAGGCAAAATTTGAAATTTAAAAAAAAAAATTAGAAACAAACATCAACAATTAATTTTCTCAAAATTTTGATTTTGAATATTTAAATGTTTCAAAGGAATGGACGCTATTGTAATTTTCATCAAAAATCTTATTTTTTACCAATATTTCAACATAACTTAATTAAACAATTTCCAAAACTGATGTATCATAGTAGTGTTCAGCAAGTTAATCTGCTTCTAAAAATGTTTATTTGCATTTCATAAATGTGTTCTTCATTTGTTGTAATTTTAGGACTTGATAGGATGCTTAGTAGTGTTTTTAGCTGGTGTGTCATCACTGATTGGTGCAGTGACTTCTGGTCTTAGTCCTGGGTTAGTAGGATTAGCCATAATCTATGCAGTCAGGGTAAGTTTTGTGCTGGTATCTACATTTGTCTGCAGTGATAGTGGAAGACATGCTTGTCTCCATTTCCGTATAAAGGGATTAAATGTGTTTATGACCTTCAGCCTGGGTTTCTATCGTAATGTAATATATACCTATGGACTAATCATATTTATGTAGTTTGCTTTTAAGGTTTCAAAAGAAGTCATTATGTCGTAAAGCAGAGGTACCACCTTTCAGGATATTTTCTGACATAAGGGAACTTTATTGAGGTTTAAATAAGTAAAAAATAAATTATGACAACCAGAATAATATCCTCACTGAGCAGAGAACCAACATTGTGGGTGATACCACTCTTTAGCTAGGTTATGATGCTCTGGACCTTGATGTTAGTTGTTGTAGCTGGATGACGTCACAGAATGATGCGATGATGTCAACTTAGGAGGTTAAGTTTTTATAGTCCTGTCCCAAGCATGTGACAGATTGTGCATGACCCCTCCTGTGCGATTGAGGACGGGTTCTTCAGCCCTCACCCAGATAGCTTCCTTTACTCCTCTTTTAAACCAATGAATCTCTCTGTCCAAGATTTTCACATCCTCAATATCAAATTCATGGCTGCTGGCTCTCCTATGCTGCTGGCTCGGTCCACTTGAGGAACGGCTATGTTTTGCTAGTCTTTACCTGAGGGGCTGGGCAGTTTCTGGCAATATATTGTTGGTTACAGTCAAAGACCTCAGGACATGTTATTCCACAAACCACACCACTGAGGTGGCCCTTGGGTTGTTTGTCCTTTGGCTTGACGGATGGTGTTGGTGGGTTTGAAATTTGTTGATATATTATACTCCTTGAACATGTGACACATCACTATGGTAAGAAATCACAATACTGCCCCTTCGAGGGAGTTGTTTCTAGATTCAGTAAGGGGAAGTGGGTTAGCGCAACATTTCTGCCCTTGCTTTGCACCACTGAGTCCCGGGTTCGATTCCCAGTTCCGGCGCTGTATGTGCATTTGGTTTTCAGTCCATACTCACTTCTGCAAGTTCTTCTCCGGGTACTCCGGAGTCTCCGGTCTTCCTCCTGCATCCAAAACTGATTTAATTAAAGAAAGATCTTGCACCCCAATGGAAATAAAGATTCATTAGAGGCTTTCTTGGGTTAACCTCGGTGATTAGCCTAAAGAAAGAATTCTTTCTTTCTTTGCATCTTTGGGGGAATACTTGTAAAAAGGGCGGTGACGTCAAATGAATGGTTGTCATGATTTAATTTATACTTATTTGTTACCAACCCAGATGAATGAGAGTATACACGTTCGTTTTAATTGAGGTTTAATTAGTAAACAGAAGATTTATTGCTGTAAATTGGTAGGTATTTGTGTTAAAGGCAGAGTTAACTATGAAACCTGTACATTATTTGCAGGAAATTCATATGGTAGTATCTCTGAAAGTTGACCAGTCAGGGTTCGTACGGTCCTTGAGAGTCCTTGAAAATCCTTGAATTTGAAAACACCTTTTCAAGGCCTTGAAAGTCCTGGAAATTTGCACAGAGTCCTTGAAAGTCCTTGAAAATTGATAATTTATGGCTAACTGATCCCAAATTCAGCGAGTGGATTGATGTCGACAGGAACAAGAGTTCAGCATACTGCAAATTATGCTGTGGTAAGTCCTTGAAAATCATGCTTTTGGACCTTGAAAGTCATTTAAAAGTCCTTGAATTTTAAAGGCTCCAAGGTGTACGAACCCTGACCAGTGTATTGAAGCATATTAAGGGTGAATGGTGCATATCATTTAAAGCGATTATACCTATTAACCAATCTAGTGCTCATCCACCTTAGTTAACACATGAACTTGGCTTAAAGGGCCCGTTTCATAAAGATTTGAATCAAGCATTTCAAACGTAAATTTACATTGGATCGACCTATTTTACGCTTGATAAATCAAAGGTACGCTTGATTCAAATCTTTATGAAACGGCCCTCAGTTCAATAATTGTTGACATAAGGAAATTTGTTGTCTTTCTTATTTCTTAACAAGTATTTATCATTTTTATAGGCATCTTTCAACTTGGGTTATATAATGAGAATGCTGTCAGATTTGGAGATGCAGATGAACTCTGTTGAACGTGTCAAACACTATGCAATCTTGCCAACTGAATGCTATGAAGGTATGATGCAACATATAGAAGCATTTAGTGGTTCATTTTAAGTTCATACGAGGGGTATCAAAAAGTTTTAAACTTTACCCAGAAGGGATTTTGCTATATCAATGAAATTGTGTCAGAATAGTCACTTGTCTTTATGTACATTGTGGTTCAAAAATTGTCTCATAAGTAGTTTTACTTTCTTTACAGGGGGTGATTGATGTCATCTACCTACCCGCTTAAAACATAAGCTGCATTGAGGAAATTGAGACATGCGGCATAATTGATTCCTTGCATTTAAAGGGTTATATGGCCCAGTAAATCTTATTGGCACCACCAAAGTTTAATTGTTTGATACCAAAGTAATGGGTACGGTTTCCTCTATCCATTGATACCAAAATTACGGAAATCAGTCCTTGAATGACATCACAATGGTGTAATAATACATGACTGACATAGAAATGTTGATTTTCATTGAAATCTAAAATCAGATTTTTTCTATGAAGAGGATCCCTACAATAATGGTCTGTAGACAATCGGTTAAAAGTGGGAGAAATGTGTTACTTTGCACATTGACTATGTAAAGATGCCTACAGTATCTCATAATAATATTTTATTCCTGGTGCAATTTCTTCTGGGTGATGTTTGGTACTTTTTGATACCCCCTCGTATATGTTGAGTTTAATTACGTACTATTTCTCCCCCCCCCCCCCAAAAAAATGGAATAAATATTTTTAGAATCCAATATTCCAGATGACATTATTATAAAAGTACAAAAGAATTTCATGACTGATCAATTCTGAAGTAACATATCTATTATATTTGGTAGCTTGTGTTCATGCATCTTCACTTTAAAAAGTAAACGATTCCCGTTTTGATTCTGTAAATGTGATATATAATTTTTTCCAGGAGTTACGATGGCACCATCAGATTGGCCCTCAAAGGGAGAAATTAAGTTTGAAGATGTGTGTGTTAAGTATGCAGAAGATTTGGAACCAGTACTTAGAGATATCAATATACAGTTGAATCCGCAAGAAAAGGTAATTTGTTGAAAAAATTAGTAATGATACATTTTTATTATCTACTTTCTTCCAACACAGAACACCAAAATGTTGAGATCTTGGAATAACTCAAGTCTGGCTGAGAGTATAACCTTAATTCACATGGGTTGGTTTAAAAAAAACTCACAAAGAAGAAGGTATCTTGGATGAGAAAATTAAAAAGAGATCATAATTCAGATAGGAATCAGACAAAACAACAAGTTACAAGATGTCAGCGTACCCATGGATTACCTGGACAACAAGCAATGTGTAGTCAAACCAAGGAATTTTTATAGGAGAACTGGTACTCGCCGCCATTTTGATTTCACCGCCATGTAAATCCTATGGGACGGCAGCCATCTTGGGTTGTCGCTTATGGAGGGGGGGTTATTGTACCTCCGGCATTTTACAGCTCCGCGTGCCACACTCTGAGAGTAGCGGGAAAATGGGCGTACTTTGATCAGAGCAAGTCGCAATACACACTACTTGAAACGCAGACACGGTTTGCGCGTGAAACAAAATGCAAACGCTGTGTATGCGTCAAGTGAAGATTTACGCGATCTGCCTGGATATCGGGCCAAACTCCAAATATATCCTGAGGTACAATAACTCTGCTCCATGAGCAACACAAGATGGCGGAGAAAACTGGTTCTCCTATATAAATTCCTTGAGTCAAACGGAAAAGCTCACATAACTTTGCGGCGAGGTTACGATGTGTTTACGGCGTCAATTCAGCGGCCGGTGTCCGGTCGGACACCGTAAGCCGCAGAGACGCCGTAAGCATGCCGCAAGATTTTAATTCTGAGTTAAAACCTTGCGATGTCTTCAATCATGGTCACATAACCACCGGCCTCCGACCGGGCATCGCAAGCATTCACCGGTGTCATACCCGATGTCATACCAGAGTTGCGGCTTCCTGCGGCTTATGTGACCAGGGTGTGAATCCTGTGAGATGCCTAGCTCCTCACATGCTGCATGATGAGAACAAAGTGCTCTATTCAATCAATTAGTTTAGTCATATGGTCATTGTGCCTTGTGCGTATGTATTGAGTGGTTTGATGTGATGATTTGTTGACAAGCAAAATTTGCAAGGCTTAGCGTCCAAAGATGTTTGCTCGCCTGAGTGACATTAGCTAACCTTTCCAAGAAAACTTCGCTCCAACAGGAAGCGACATTCGCTTAACAATTTTCACGACATTCGCTACACTTCAGATTGACTTGGAGCGAAGTTCGCTCTGAATATTCTTGGGTTTGTGTATTCAATAATCATAGCACTACAACATTCGCGGGTGACATTTGCTTTCATCGATTGAAACAGTGTTCGCACAATGAGATCGACATTGGCGTTCCGTTTTATCAAATAAGTCAGGGCGAAAATCAAGAGCGAATGTCACTCGGCTGAGCGAATGTCTTTTGACACCAAGCCTAAGAATGTAATGTGATGATTTGTTGACCAACTTATTAAACTATCACAAGTCTGCTCCCTAGCTACTATGTTAACTTTCATAGCTGTCAGAGGAATTTTTACCATCATAAGACTTGACATGTTATATTCTGAACATAAAGGCCCGTATTCCAAAAAGGTGTTTAGCTAAACCACGGTTTTAGCTAAACACCAAGGCCTGTATTCCAGAAAGATGTTCAGGTATACCATGGTTTAACTGAACATCAACTGTCCAGGAATGATATGCACCATTGCAGCTTTCAAGCGGAACAGTTCAATGAGCCGTGCTGTTGACGAGAATTCAAACCGTGTTTTAGCTAAACACCTTTCTGGAATACGGTCCCAAGTGTCCAGGAATAATACGCACCGTTGCAGCGTTCAAGCGGAACAGTTCAATGAGCCGTGCTGTTGATGAGAGATTTAAATAAAGGGTTCATTCATATTTTCCGTATGTAATTGCTTGATTTTGCCTGAGGGCGGGATGGCGCTCAGTATTCGAAGCTATGCTCGCCATCCCGCCCGAGGGCAAAATCAAGCAATTACACACGGAAAATATTAATAAACCCTGTTCACACATACCTTTTTCATATATAAAATGTCAAAATCCAGGCAAAAATTGCCATAAAACAGTCTTTTTTGTCGTGGTTGTAAAATTATTTAGTAGCGCCCAGAGCTTGTTTACCTGTCTAAAAGTTATCAAACTCGCACGCTACATCCCGCGTTCAGAGCCGACATGCCGTTGTGCACATGGCAAAGCGGAGCGTCGCACAATAGAACATTTGCTATGAATGATTGCTGTTCATGCCTGGTCACGTGACGGCTCTCGACTAATCAAAACCTTGGAAATTACGCAAGTATTTGTGAACTGTGGTTTTGCTAAACACTTTGCATGCTACAATGACATTGACATGATATATGTGTGGTGCTTTCAGATTGGTATTTGTGGCAGAACTGGAAGTGGTAAATCCTCACTGGTGCTATCATTGTTCAGGTGCAATGTTATATGTAAAGGTAAGATACAGAATCAGCATTTTAGCAGGGTTTGCTTGCCTTTTGAGTCATACGTAAGCAAAGTTAAAATCATTTAAGGCCGGGATAGACCTTTAAATGGCATAAACCATTTTTGTACTCTAACTCTCAAACTAATTGCATAAACTATATTAAAGTATATATTTTTAGAAGTGGATTTTTACCCTGAACATGATGATGATATCAGTTTTTGACTAAAAATGACAATTTTGGCAAAAAATGCTAAAACCATATTTTTTGCCCAAAATTACTGGAAAGTTTAACTAAACTTTGCATTTGTGAAATTTCGAACTTTTTTTGCATTTTGGAATCTTGAAACAAATGTCTAGGAGGGGTTTTATCAAATTTTTGATCTTTATCTTAGTTTTTTTTTAAATGTCAAAAAAATTTGGCCTATTTTGGGCAATTTTTCAAAAAAAAAGATTAAAATCTAAAATTTGAGAATACACTTCCCAGACATTTGTTTCTAAATTCCAAAAAGTTCAAAATTTCACGAATGCAAATTTTAGTTAGGCTTTCCAGAAATTTTTGGGACAAAAAATGGTTTTTGGCATTTTTTGCCAAAATCAACATTTTTGGTCAAAAACCGATATTACCAATATGTTCAGGGTAAAAATCCACTTCTAAAAATGCATACTTATATAGGGTTTATGCAATTAGTTTGAGAGTTAGAGTACAAGAAACATTTATGCTAGTCGAAGGTCTGCCCCAGCCTTAAATGCTTTCTTTTTCCGTTTCAAATACAAGTTGTGATCACCATTTTGAGTTGATTTCAAAACAAATCAAATTTACCTTTTACTAAGGATATTTAGGTCATGCACATTGTTCAACATTAAGGTAAAAACAGATTTTTTTCGATGGAAATATTATTTTGATGTCTTCATTAGTTATAAGTTATAAGGTCAGAACTTGTAAGAAGTAAATCTTCAAAGACCATTGCAATTACAATAAGTAAAAAAAAGTAAATAAATAGTAAGCAATTACAATAAGTGAAAAAAATGTGTTTTTGAGGCATATATAGTAATAGACTATTTTCCTATTCACGCTGAAATTACCGTATATACAGGAACTTTTGCGCAATCGACCATATTAATACATTTTGCGCACAACGTCATATGCGCACAACGTAAAATATGGTCGGTTGCGCAAAAGTTCCTGTATTTGCGGTACTTTCAAGATGGATTATGGGACATACGAAAGTGGTCTATTCATAGTTTTCCCGACTGAATTGGAACATATAAATTATGTGGTATTGGAGATCCTTCAGTGCATCACAGACAAAATATAACTTTAATAGTGTAGTTTCATATTTTATCTTGTGTATGATGTATTTTAACTGACTGACCTTGACCTCTGAAATATATTTTATGAGCTCATGTTAATACATAAGAAATAGAAAATATATATATATACCAATTAACTTTACGTTTTCTGTCTTATCTTCGAAACTATAAAGAATTTGGAGGTGAAATTTTAGATTTATCAGAAAAATATGGACTTTCATACGACATCAAAAAATGTACTACTTCCGGTTGATCCCCAGGGGAAGAGAATGTGATCGGAACCTACACCTTTAATAACTGAAGTAGCTTGTGCATAATTAATACTCTCCTTGTGCATTGAGTATAAGACATGACTATATGTAACACTATTTTGTTTTGTTTTTTCAGGTAAAATCTACATTGATGATATCAACATTTCTGACCTACCTTTGACAACATTACGTCAACAGTTGGCTATTATACCTCAAGACCCAACACTGTTTACAGGCACTATCAGGTATGCGTTGCTGCTGGGCAGGGAAACCCTCCTTTTTGTTTTTTGTTCAATATGATACAAAATATTTAAACTTCTGTTTTTATAATTTAACTGAACACATATTAGAACACTAAAGTCAATATGTTTTTTTCTCATTAATGCATGTTGTCAAGTAGTACTCAGTTGGATGTGATAGGCTGTTCCCACGATGGTCACGCCAGATTCTTGTCACTGGGGAAAATTGACCAGTCATAACAATCGTCATGTGTCAGCTATGTCAGGTGATTTAAATTCTGAATTACACGTACGCACGGACTGCATAGAATCACAATTGTTTGAATATTCTGGACGCGATTTTTAGGGAGCTTATTTTGAAGATAGAATATAAATATGTAGATTGGGAGTGGAAGGTCGTGTAGGGATCATTTGAGGGCATTGCCAGCATAAACATTATTGGTCACTGTACTTTCATGGATTTTTTCTAAATTTCAACCATCATTGTCCTTCACTGAAGGTCATCTAAGAATATTCGGTGGGGACATATTTTACGCATACTGTAAATCCTAGTTCTTCTTGTTTTTATTTTGACCACAGGAAGAATCTTGATCCAGAAGGTAATAAAACAGATGATGAATTATGGCATGCATTGGATACGGCTCAATTGAAATCTGCAGTGGGAGAGTTAGACGGCGGATTGGGTAAGTGGCTGCTGCTAAGTAACCAGAACATCTTGTAGGCCAATATATAATTTATTGGACATAATTAACAAATATCCAGAGTACAGGGCCCCATTGTTTTGTAAATGCAGCTCCCAACCTGAATTTTTGTTAACATTGTCCAATAAATTTTTATTTTGCTGATAGACTATTTTAAGTTGCTGGTGCACAGTTTAGTTGGTGGTCTTACTAAATGGCCAGTACATTCATCATTTCAACAAGCTGTATTCTTTGTTGACCAGTATGCCTATGCCTAAATGAGCTGTTACTGTAAAAATGTTTTCAATATAAAATTAAAGTCATTTTACCCTCTGTGATTTTTTACATATTTGGGGTTTTGTGAATACCAAATATGTTGAGTAATATGTTGAGTGTCCTCCTCCCCTAGTAAAACTTGTTGTATATTTTGATTGGTTTCCATTTGATATGACCCCAACAGATGCAGTGGTTTCAGAAGGAGGTGGCAATTTCAGTGCAGGTCAACGCCAGCTATTTTGTCTAGCTAGAGCCCTGCTGAGGAATTCCAGAATTCTGATCATGGACGAAGCTACTGCTTCAGTGGATGTGGATACGGTAAGTATTATAGTCCGGGGGGCACTCCCATATAATGCACGCATCATGCTCCTGTTGATAGACCCCTTTTTTTCGCTGCGCTCTCACCTAATGACCCCCTTTTTCACTGAGCTGTCACCCAATGACCCGGTGTTTTTTGGAAGTCCAACGTTATAACCCTCTTTTTGTGGTGTCTCTTATCCATTGCCCTGATTTTTCTAGAACCTTTTTGATTTTGAAGATCAGCGATTTTGAAAATGTCAAAATTAGGCTTATTTTATTCGAAAACTCACACCGAATGACCCTGTTTTCCAACGTATTTGTGATTTGTTGCCCCTACATTTCGAAAACCGGTAGGAGCAGGTACGTCACTTTCACATTTGAGTTTCCTTTAAACCGGTTGGGCACAACTAAATTTCGTATTTTATGTTTATGTCATGATATCTTATAGATGTGTAGAAAATTGGAAGTTCAGTGTCACGACTTGTTTCAAAAGGACTTATCATATACAGTTATTGCATTTATTTCATATATTCTAACTATGCAAAAGGTATGTTGAAAGTTTGGAAAAAGTATTGGAAACTGTTGTGTTGTGATTGATTGCAGGCTCAAGTACTTCAGGAATTGATGACTCATGAATTTGCTGACAGGACAGTCTTGACCATTGCCGTAAGTAGTAGGCACATTCCTGAAAGATTCACTCAGGTTATTCAATTTTCGCTCAGTGTCCATCTATTCATGCAGAATTTTTAAAGTGATTGGAGGAGTTTCATAATTTGTAGACCATGTCCATGCCATGATATGGTCACTCGTCAGCATTTATTATTATCATGTAGACAAAGTATTTCACTTAAATACTATAAAAATGTTTCCTGTTTTAAACTGTATTTTTTATTTTTTTATTTGTTTTGATGTCTACAAGTGCTTATCAGTTTACTTTTATTAATCGGCTTGTCCTTGAGTCTTACGATCTAAAATTTCTCCTCCAAACGCAAGTAACATTGACCTGTCTTTCACATCTCTATTTGATTGTTTTATTGTCTCCTATTTGATAATCATAATCATAATCATTTATTTCTTCCACATATGCAAAATTACAGTAACAATATATCAAAAATAGTACATAACATTGTAAACTGAAAAAATAACATTGTGGAGGAGGACTGGGAAATAAGTATAAAGCCTGTCGAGTCCCAGACTCCAGGTATCTTAAATTAATTACATATAAATAATCAAAAATAATGAATGCACACCATCCTCTCTATCCACAATGCGATGGCCACAGAGTAGAAAGAAAGGACGGGACATTTCATCATGATTTTTCAGAAACAAATGAAATTGATCTAAATATCATAAAGAATATGCAATTTGTATGCATAGAAATTATAAATGAATACTGTCCTTTCAATCCACAATGCGATGGACACAAAGTAGAAAGAAAGGACAGAATAAAATATGATATCATATGTGACACCTTTATATTCAACTTCCAGATGTATTTTGAGAAGTCTTTCGCTTGTTATATTTTCTATTGTGGAACAAGTTGGTGTGAATATTTTATCTTTCTTCAAGAGAGTTACCTGTCAGGCCAATATAAGATTTTTCATTGTTACATATTGCATTAATATTTTGTTCAATAGGCTTTCTTTGTATCATTTAATTGCGCCAGCTCATTTTTTGTCCCCGCCGAACAAGTTCGGTATAGGGACTATAAAATGAGCTCCTTCAGTGTGTCCGTATGTCCGTGATAAAAATGTTAACCCAAATGTTAATTAACCTACAATTTCTCAGAGACCGAGGGTCGCACGTTCCTGAAACTTGGTGGTTGGGTGCCCCTTGACTGTCCAAAGACCCAAGTTTGTATTGGTTAGTGGTTCAAAGGTCATCAGGGATCATTAAAGGTCAAAGGAGGTCAACTGGGATAAACCTTGGTGTATGGACATGAAACTTGGAGGGCGGAGTCAATTGCTGATGCCAAAACTTTTTATTGTCACTTCAAGGTCATCAGGGGTCATTCAAGAAAACTCCTCTGACCCCTGCAAAGGGGTGTTGAGTAGTATTTATCAAGACAAGACAAGGAATTCAGCTCAATGTGCATAACTGATCTCCACATTCGGCAGGGACATATTTATTTTATTTATTTGTTGCATCAATCAATCAAGTGTCATATTCACACACTTTGTTATATTTCTACCATGTGCATATGTGTTTTTTAAAATTTCCCCCCTAAATAAAGTTGATTTTTTTCTTCTCTATTTCAGCATCGCATAAGCAGTATTTTAACATCAGACCGAATTGTTGTCATGGGCGAAGGTAATGTAGTTGAATTTGACACCCCGGAGAGATTACAAGAAGACCAAAGCAGCCTGTTTTCATCCTTTGTACAAGCAAGCAATGATGATATGATGTCACAAGAAATGAGGTTATCTGATGTGGAATTGTTCTGAATGGATGAAGTTTATATGTATAATATACAAGATGCTGCATGGCTGAGAATTTGCCACTGAACTTAATATTTAATTGTTTTCTATGATTTTGAGAGAGCTTTTGATTTCATGACAGATGGTCTGTATGGCGGATCAATTTGAGGTATCACTTCAGTTTCAACATTGAATCTATGTTGAATCACACAATTTATTAAGGTTATTTTCTGTTCGAATGTACTTCGCTTGTGAGAGATATTTGAATTTTAAAAAATCACCCATCTTAGGTATGGTCCATCATGGGATCAAAAGCGCCCTATTTGTACCACATATAGGCGGATTTTAGTACTATTTTACAAAGACAATTATTTTTTGTATCTCATACCATTGATGCCTATAAAATTACATTACTGATTTCAGTACTATTATGTCTTTTACAAAGACAATTATTATTTTTGGTATCCTTTACCTTGGATGTCAATAAAATTGTATAATATCCTTACTCTCGCGAGCTTAAATTCAGTCCAAGTCCGAATATGTAATGAAAAAATGTATGGTTCCCCCTGGGATTCGAACCCCTGACCCCCGCTATCCCGATCCAATGTCCAGCTATGCCAAGTCACCGAGCGTGGCCTGCCTCAGCAGCAATTTCCTGACCATTTATATCCACCGCCTGTGACGTATTCTGACTTGGGCTAATTCTTGATTTCTTACCGAAGGAGGGTAAGGGTTAATGTTGATTGAAAAATGTTGAATTCCATCAAAATATGGAAAAATGGTATCATTATGTTGATTACTGGAAAAATATCCAACCCCAATGCTATAACTTAAACTAAAACTCAAAATTACAAAAGATTATTTTTGTGTTTGGCTTTACTCATCAAATTTTTAAAATGTTTTCTTTTACAATATTATGAGGCAGTGAAGTCTATTGATCAATCTGCTTTTGAGCTGATATTTCAGTGCACTAGTAAAGCATGAGATTTGATGGCTTGATAAATCAAATCATGTGTGCAATATTTATAAGCAATAAATTAACAAATACAAAAGTAGTATGATATATCTTTTCCAAGCCTAATGTTGGAGATGCAAAAATCTTAGTACATAGTTCGTGTGTGATGCATCTGACCATGTTTATGATCAATCCCACCTGCATCCTAGTGATTCCGTTACCTTTTCACTGCGTTGCCCAATGTGCACACACAGTCAGGCAACATATTATTTGCCAATAATTATTGAGGTGCTATGATAAACATTTTGTATAGTTTCATTGTTAACTTATATGAAAAATGTATACTAAAAGGGAAAAAAAATCAATATTTGATTTATTTAAAAAAATGTATGTAGTCAAGATATCTTTTGAAAAAAGATATTGAAATAGCTATTATGACTAAAAGAAGACATCAGGACCTTCCCATAATGCCTCGCTTCCAATTGGTTTTCAATGGATTTTTTGTATGGGATATGATGAGAGGGTTTAGGGATGAAACATAGCATAATTAGCAGACCTCGACCTTAATTTGCATTTCCGATATGTTTCATCCCTAGCCCTAAACCCTCTCATCACATCCCATACAAAAAAACCATTGAAAACCCATTGGAAGCGAGGCATTATGGGAAGGTCCTGATGTCTTCTTTTATTATGACTTATATGTTGGATACTCGGTTGTTGTTTGTTGTTGTTGTTATGTTTTCATAAATAATTCAAATAACATGAGCTGCTTTTACATGGCCTTCAAAAATTTTGTGCACAGATTGGCCTGCTGGACTTTTAAAAATGTCAGTGATATGCTGGACTACTTTTGTGACTATAGTACTTTGTCAAGTTATGTGTCAGCCATGAAAAAAAAAATGGATGCAAAACAGTCAGTATCTATAATTTATATCAATATGAATTCATTTATACTTTAGTAGCTAACCATTTTGTATCCAGTTTCATCTTTCTTTTATGGCTATACTGTGATGTAATGTAAAACTTTTTAAGATTTT